>QANU01074999.1:204007-292527 GCA_003254905.1 Nissolia schottii | reverse complement strand
GCATATTAAATAGTGAAAAGTAACTGTCACACACTCTCTTACTCCTCACTCACACTCTAAGCGTGTGTACTCACTTTTATCAGACACAAATATTTCAAAACAAGAATACACAAACTTTTGATTTCACATACACAAACTTTTATACTAACATACATAAACTTTTTAAAAAAACAAAAATAAAGAACAAGATGAAAATAATAACGAAAATGAAGAAGAAGAAAACTGTGTGCTCACATACACAAACTTTTTAACAAACACACAAACTTGTGTATTTGCATACATACACAAACTTTTAAACAAGTGGAAACCTTGGAATAAGACAAAAATGAAAAAGAAAACTTTGGTACTGACATAAACAAACTTTCAAAGAAGCATACACAAACTTTTGCACTCACATGCACAAACTTTTAAACAACCAGAAATAAATAATAAGACGGAAGCAAAAAATTATGGGATCCATAACATCTAGCAAGAGAAAAATGAAAACGAAACAAAAGAGGTAGGTGGAAACAAATAAGAAGAAGGTTATGGAAAAGAACAAGAAATTGGAGGTTGGAGATGGCAAAAGGAAAGAAAAAAAAGGAAAATATATGTTTAAAGTCTACATATGGAAGAAGAGAGATGAAAATCGAGGTTGTAGATTGAAAACATAGTACACAGACACAGACATAAACATTTTAATACAGAGACACAATGTTTACAACATAGATACACAAACTTTTTTTAAATAAAAAAACTAAATAAAATGGAATTTGCACCACATTAAATAACAAAAAATATATGTCACGCTCTTTATTATGCTTCTCACTCACACTTTAAGCGCGTAAACTCACTTTCTATCAAACACAAACACTTCAAAACTTTTGATTTCACATACACAAACTTTTGAATAAACACACATAAACTTTTGAACAAGTATGTACAAACTATTGATTTCACATATATTAACTTTTGAACAAATATACACAAACTTTTATACCCACATACACAAACTTTTGAACGAACAAAAACAAACAATAAGACGAAAATGAAAACAAAAACAAAGAAGAATAAAACTTTGGTCCTCACATACACAAACTTTTTATTTATATGCACAAACTTTTGAACAAACATACACAATCATTTGATCATGTAGAAACTTAGAATACGATGAAAATGAAAACGTAGAAGAAGAAGGAAAAAAAAAACTTTGGTGCTTACATATACAAAATTTTAAAAAAAACACAATTTTGAATAACCAGAAACAAACAATAAGATGGTAATAAATATTATGGAATCCATAACATCTAGCAAAGAAGAAAACAAAAACAAAACAAAAGAGGCGGCAGAAAAGAATAATACGGAAGAAACATAAAAGATCAAGGAACTAGAGGTTGGAGATAGAAAAAGGAAAATGGAAAATCTATGTTTAAGGTTTACAAATGGAAAGTTACATATTGAAAACGTGAGAGAAAATGAAGGGAGTGTGTGGATGAAGAGAGAAGAGCAACAGAAAGAAGAAGAAGAGAAGAAGATAGGAGAGAAAGAGAGAGAAAAAGAATTTTAAATGCAATTGGTTACATTTCAGTTGTACACAGTATTTTTTTTTTTTAGTGTTTCATGTTGGTGTTCCCACTTGTCAATGGATTGAGATTAATCAAATTATCAAGAAAAACAAACATCATTCTTCTTTGTTCAAAAAAACATGATAGCACTCTAGTCACGTACTTCAAGCTACATGATAGAGCAACCCTTGACACAAATATTAAAATCTAGAATAAATAAAGGGCAACCCAAGAAGAAGAAAAAAATATCCACCATATAGTATTGGATACACCTATCATCCCTATAATCAGCTCAACTTATTTCCATCACCATCATCAAATATATTTAGGAGTGTACATCGGGTGAGCCAACCCACCAAACTCTCTCGACTCGAAGCTTGTCAGTTCAGCTCCGCTCGACTCGAAGTTGGTCAAAGCATGTGTAAAATGCTGCTAAAATTAAATGCATGTGGTTGGATGGTAAACTTTCCATAAATGCATGTTGGCATTGGAAGTCTTTATAAATAGGGGTTGAAGTTCCTTCATCCAAAGCATCCAAGCATAAGCAAGGCAAGAAGTATTTGTGGGGTTCTGTGTTATTCAATGGTTTCACTTACTTAAGAGAGTGAGTGAATTTAGTGCCAACAAAAAGCATTGTTTAAAAACATTGCATCCAATTTCTCACCACCAAATCCAAATCAAAGCATCCAATCTCAAACTTCAAGCATGCATGGGCTCAATAATTAAAATCAAGTAAAATAGAGCAGAAAGTTAAATTTGCTTAGTCTTTGTCTTGAAGGCAAAAACCCCATCTCTGAGGGGCCAGGGAACCCACCTGTAGCTCACAAACTTTCTTGCTTTGTCCTCTCCTTGGTGAGCCCTAGAAACTTGATGAAATTAGAGTAAAGATGCAAAAATGGGGCTAAAAATGAGAGATGATGGCTAGGTGAATGAGAAAATTTGTGAGGATGAGGAAGAGAGGGGAGGCTGGGTGTGGTGGAGGAAGGGCTGGAGCTGAAGGATAATGCTTGGTCTCCTTGAGAGAAATTGGAGAAGAGCTCAAATTTTGCTTCACTTTGAATTTTATTAATGATGATTCAAATGAAATTTTGGATGGTTTATGGTGGCTTTAGTGGTCATGGCCAGTTGGCCTTAGTGGGCTTGGTCACATGCATGGTAACACGTGTCTCACCACGTGTCGTCGTGCATGTGAGGTAACCCGTCAGTTGTTGTGTATAGGCTCCAAACGCGATTCAGGGTCTTCTGAGATCCAAAAAGAGGAGTTTTGGCTCCAAAAAATCAAAATAGATTCACAAAAAGTAAAATTAATAATTTCTTATCAATAAAAGATTTAACTAAGTTGTTGCAACACTCATTTAACTAAATATTTGTTACAATTGGGTTAATTTTTAAATGAGCCAAGCTGTCTAGCCTGTTCCCACCCTTATAGGTAAGGCCCTAAGTCAGGAGTTAGAGAAACCCCCAAAGCCTCACTAATTTGTTGCTTCCTACCCAAAAAAAAAAATTCTTGAGAAGGAAACACGACTTCCGAAAGCTAATCTTCTTACCTGAACTGCGATAGGACATATCCAAGGTTGATTTTGATCACCTAAATTTGTCCCAAGTTAGCTTTACCAAAAAGAATGATATCAACGGCAAAATAGAGGTGAGAGATGAGAGACCTATTTCTATTGAGTTTAATAGCTTGCTAAATCTCACAATTCACAACAGATTGAATGAGGTGAGATAGTATCTTCAAATAGAGCACAAACAGATGTGGAGAAAGCAGATCCCCTTGCCTTTCTCCTCTAGAAGGAACAAAAGAAAGGGTGAGGGACCCATTCCAAAGAACCTTCATTCTTGATGAAGAGTAATAGGCCAAAATCAGATCAATCAAGTTATCAGGAACACCTACATCAACAAGGGTATCTCTAATGAAATCCCAATTCAATCAGTCGTATGCCTTTTCCAAGTCCATTTTAATAGCCATGAGACCAACATTACCCTTTTTACCTCGCATCAACTGGACCATCTCCTGGGCAACGAGAATATTATCAAGTGTAACTCTTCTCAAAATGAAACTTGATTGCATTGGGCTCTCTATCTTATTCATAATATCTCTAAGACGAGTGGCCACGATTTTAGTTACCACTTTATAGGTCACATTACAAAGGCTTATTAGCCGAAACTGACCAAAACTTTGAGGAACCTCCACTTTAGGGATAATAACAATATGCATGTCACATTCACTTGACCAATGAGGTTGGGATTATTAAGAACTTCGAGTAACCCAACCACAAAGAGATGTTTTAACATGCTCCCAGTTATGCTAACAGAACATGGGAGGGAGACCATTAGGACCTGGCGGTTTCCAACCCCCCATAGGCAACACGATGCCTTTGATTCTTCCCTAGTCACAGCCCTACCAAGCTTTTCCAACTCCTCCTCAGGCAGCTTAGCAAAATAACCCGAGATAGGAAAGATTTCAGAGGAATTATTCTGCAGGTAGAGATCATGAAAATATTGGACTCATCTCCACAATTCTGTCAATATTTGTAACTGTGTTACGCTCCTAATCACATAAGGCTTCGCTCTTATTACGAAGCTTACCGCTAGTGGCTTTATTATGGAAAAATTTTGAGTTTCTGTCACCAAAAGTAATTCAGTTACCCCTCAATTATTGCTGACAATAGGTCTCTTCTTGCATAAGAATGTCTTTGTACTCTTTCCAAAGCTCGGACTAAAGCTCTTCCAGGAAAGGGTTGTGAGCGAAAGTAAGTTGATTGGCAATCACTTCTAACCTCATCATGATCATGTTGTTATTCTTGAAGATATGCCCAAAAATATACCTATTCCATGTCTTGGCATATTCAGTAAAATTGTCAATGTAGCTAAAGAGATCACCGTTTTTCTGCCAGGATGCATTAATCAAATTGGGGAAGTCTTGGTGAAGGAACCAAGGAGGAAGGAAGCGAAAAGGTTGCACACCTCTAGAATCCACTTTGTTAACACAAAAATTAAGGAGAGTAGGGACGTGATCTGACTTAAGCTTTGGCAAGTGATCACATAAGACTCGATGAATTAAGTAGACCAGCTGTTATCAGAAAGGAATCTATCCAACCTTGTGCGAAATCTATCATTCATCCAAGTAAAAGGTTGGCCCTTAAACCAAAGATCATTTAAACCACAAATCACCATATTATCATTAAACCTTCTCATGTCACTAGAGAGATTAGAGGATCCTGTGTCGTGACTAGAAAGAAAAGAATTGGAATCCCCACCCAAGCACCACTCACTATCAACTAAATGAGCTAAGATATTCAATTCAAACCAAACCAGAGACCTCAGTGAGTAATGACTTAATGACAGCCATAGACAACATAAAGGAACCAAGGATTTTCATTCTTGTAGGTAACTTGTTAAGTGAATAAATTGCTTGTGGACCTTCAGAACAAAGACATTCCAAACATCTTTTTTCCCCAGAGACCAGATACCACCCAAGAAACCACCATCAGCATCGCTAATACAAAACTCATCAAAACTGAATTTCTTCATAATTCTTTGGGTCTTAGCCCCTGATACATTAGTTTCAAGCATAGCCAAAAAACCCACTTCATATCTTCTTTCACAAGGGAAGAAAATTCTTTACAAGAACCCCCTCTACAATTCTAGATAACAATATTATTCATTAAAAAATAGATTGCCTTGATTCCAACAAAACCGCATTGCACCCCTACTTCTCATTCCCGATATTGTTGTTTCGGTATTGCAGCATACCTGAGTTTTCTATCACCATAGGACTCTACCAGTTTCTCCTAGGTCATCTCACTCTCAATATGCGTATTAGCTCCAATAGGAAAATCAACCTCTGCAATCGGGACATGGCCGCTTTGCTGAAATGCAAGACATTGTTGGTGATGATGGCGGTGAAATCTTTCCCAACACCCATCCAACGTGTTTCCCCCATTCTTTCTTCTATAGTTGGGTTTTAGGGTTCAATCAGCGGTGGACCGATTTTAGACTATTTTGTTAGGCGACAAGTTGGGAATTGCTTTTGTCGATTCGGCCCATTCTTTCTAGTAGGCTTGGAATGTTTGAGGACTTGCCCAATTCTTTGGGATGTTTACCAAAAGCATTCATGGGCCCATGGCAGGCCATAGTAGCATTAGTCAGTTACTGAGATTTTGGGATTTGAATTAGCACAAGGTTCCCTCTCTTCCAAATAACACGAGATTTGGCACATGTATGTTTCTATGCGGCAATAGCATCCGCTAGAGCCATCGTGGTATGGTTCACCAAGATGCCATCAAAGGCTACCGATTGAGGAACAACAACCGCCCTTGTCTGTGCCAGCTCCACCGTGTCCCCCTTATCCATAGACATAGCTACAGGTATCTCTAGCCCAGTAGGCTCAAAACTTTGATAGCACAAGTCTTGCAAGGGAGGCAATGACTTTGTCTCATGGAGATGGAAACTCGGACCTACAAACAATGATGTTACTCCGTTCTTCTTCCTCGTGATGTGGAACGTGACAATGAGAAGGACTTGCCCGCGATGGTGGGGTGGCTTGCTTACGTCACTCCTTGCATCTATGGCATCCTTCTGGTTCTTTTTCTTCGTCTTGTGTTTCACCTCCTGATGTCATCATCAGAGCCTGTGTTCTAGGAAAGGACGAGGTGGCTATTTCCTTGCTGGCATGGCGGATAGTCGATGCTGCTATTTTTTGATTTTCTATTACAGAAGTTGATTCAAATTGATGCTTTACTCTTCTATTTAGGATTGGGAAGTTAGGAGGGAATCGGAACTCGAACAAATTTCTACAAGAAGATCAAGAACCCATCCATCTCTTACAACAAACACTTCAGCCTCTCCTCCGTTCTTCAGAACCTCCAAGGTCACCACCTCCATTCTCTATCCCCTTCTTTCCATTTCATATTTTTGTTCCAACACTCCCTCCAATTATTATTTATATCTAACCTGTTCATCAATTTTCAAATGTTTAGCTTACCACGCCGCCACTGGAAACGTTCCTCTCGCCGCCGATCAACCGCCACCGGGATCAGAAATCACAACACCATTACAACGGCACTTGCTCCATGACACACAGCGATTACATCCAAAAGAGAAGGCAATTCTTGATTTTTTTTTTCTTCAATTTATACTTTCATCAATTAAGCAGCTGGTGCTTACTTTGTCTCTTTATGTACATTCTTTTACTCTCTTTGCTCCCTAAATTCGTGAATTCTAACAACTCGGTCGTGGCCAGGGAAGAAGTTGCTTCGTCTCGGAATTGCGATGGCGTTGAATTGACTGAAGACGTATTGGTAATTTTAGTTATTGGAGTTTGATTGATATCTCTCATCTGTGAAGATGGCTCTTTTTCTATCATTTCCTTCTTTTGCACAACCAATAAATTATTCAGAGAATCTACAAGAAGATAAAAAAAATACAAGATTGTATCAAGAAGAATTATATACAAAAAAATATAAAAATATCCTCTAGTGTTGAGGGCATAGCAGGGATAAAGATTCAAAAAAGAATCGATCTGATTCAAATCATAATCTATATGGAATTTCCAAAGTTATTAGTAGAACGTAAGCCTTAAAGAATCGAAGAATTACAGACAACTGTACAAAAAAAACGTAATTGGAGTTTGATTGATATCTCTCATCTTTGAAGATTGCTCTTCTTCTGTCATTCCCTTCTTCACTCACATTTTGCTTTTGTATGTGTCAGAGAAACCCTAATTTTGTTGTGGCCTTGGTGAATTATGCAAGTGAGCTTTAGGAAAACTTTCATATAATTGTTTAAACACTTTATAGCCATTGTTTTTTGTTTTTCAATTTTGTTTATATTTAATTTTATGTTGTTTTATTCTAGAATGCGAATTTTACCAATCAAACAAACATGTTGTGTCAAATTGTTCCATTATCATGCATGCCAAATTTCCGATGAACTGGATATTCGTAGTTGTATTAATAGTTGGTATTGTTCTGGGAACAGAATGTACCTGTTATTTTTCTTGTGTGTATTGAGAAGCTTCATAATTAGCTGATAAACCAATGCATATTTTCCAAGAATATTTTAACGAAAATATGCTATTATCTTGCAGTCTGTCTATGATTCTAATAATTTTCAATTATATTAATTGATACTTAGGTGATGATTCTAATGAAGATGCTCCTTCAGAATGCCAAGAAGCACACACTCTTCCAATTCCTGGTTTGTTTCTCGATCTGCAAGTTTAAGCTTCTGATTTTTTGCGCCTTTTGAATTATATTTTTTCATATTTCCATTTTACCATGAAGCAATGCTTATTTGTCTTATTGACTTTGACTGCTTTCATAAGGCCAAATGAAAGAGTTTGATGGAATCAAAAGCAGAAATGAGCAGGGNCTTCAATTTATACTTTCATCAATTAAGCAGCTGCTGCTTACTTTGTCTCTTTATGTACATTCTTTTACTCTCTTTGCTCCCTAAATTCGTGAATTCTAACAACTCGGTCGTGGCCAGGGAAGAAGTTGCTTCGTCTCGGAATTGCGATCTCGTTGAATTGACTGAAGACGTATTGGTAATTTTAGTTATTGGAGTTTGATTGATATCTCTCATCTGTGAAGATGGCTCTTTTTCTATCATTTCCTTCTTTTGCACAACCAATAAATTATTCAGAGAATCTACAAGAACATAAAAGTGTTGAGGGAATAACGGGGATAAAGATTCAAAAAAGAATCGATCTGATTCAAATCGTAATCTATATGAGATTTCCAAAGTTATTACTAGAAGGTAAGCCTCGAAGAATCGAAGAATTACAGACGACTATACAAAATTAAAAAAAAAAAAACTTAATTGGAGTTTGATTGATATCTCTCATCTTTGAAGATTGCTCTTCTTCTATCATTCCCTTATTCACTCACATTTTGCTTTCGTCTGTGTCAGAGAAACCCTAATTTTGTTGTGGCCTTGGTGAATTATGCAAGTGAGCTTTATGAAAACTTTCATATAATTGTTTAAACACTTTATAGCCATTGTTTTCTGTTTTTCAATTTTGTTTATATTTAATTTTATGTTGTTTTATTCTAGAATGCGAATTTTACCAATCAAACAAACATGTTGTGTCAAATTGTTCCATTATCATGCATGCCAACTTTCCGATGAACTGGATATTCGTAGTTGTATAATAGTTGGTATTGTTTTGGGAACGGAATGTACCTGTTATTTTTCTTGTGTGTATTGAGAAGCTTCATAATTAGCTGATAGACCAATGCATATTTTCCAAGAACATTTTAACGAAAATATGCTATTATCTTGCAGTCTGTCTATGATTCTAATAATTTTCAATTATATTAATTGATACTTAGGTGATTATTCTAATGAAGATGCTCCTTCAGAATGCCAAGAAGCACACACTCTTCCAGTTCTTGGTTGTTTCTCGATCTGCAAGTTTAAGCTTACGTTTTTTTGCACCTTTTTGAATTATATTTTTTCATATTTCCATTTTACCATGATGCAATGCTTATTTGTCTTATTGACTTTGACTGCTTTCATAAGGCCAAATGAAAGAATTTGACAGAATCAAAAGTAGAAATGAGCAGGGTTTTCCTATTTCTGGAGAATCTGTTTGTCTTATATGCGACAGATATGGAGAATACACATGCAATGAGGTGAGTTATCTGATATAATCTCAGACTGACTTGTGCTTTATAGGTTTTGCTTATTGCAACGACAGTGTTTATAATACTTGCTTGCTTTCATAAACAAATGATGATGTCGGTAGCATGGAGTGCAAAAAGGAGCTTTTGGAAATTCTTAAATTGATTGAGGTACTTTTATGTGTGTTATTTTTTTTGTCTAAAAGTTCTAGCCATTCTACTTCCTAAATATTCTCTTCATTCATAATGTTAGTAGGGATCCTCCCATAACCAAGTCAGAGATTTATCCTCGTTAGAAGTTAGTGATGCCTTACCAGTTCCTGTGTTTAGTGATGATAGAGGAGATTATAACCTACATCGTTGGACAAGAAAGAGTTCTAGTCTTTCAACTTATGAATGGTATATTTCTTCATCATACATATATAGCCTCTCCAAGTTATCAATTAGCTTGACGTCGAGATAAACAAGATGGATTAATATGTTATTTCTGCTCATTAACTCATAAAGCTATAAAATACATTTGAGGGCGGATGCTTGTGTTGTCATATATAGTAGTTGTTATTGTGAACACCTTTTTGCGCTATGGCAAAGTTTGGAGATATTTCGAACCCAGTCACATTTTGTTTTTTGTGGTGAGATTTTTAGATTTCATATAGCATCTTGGGTGAATGTTAGGCCATTTTGTTAGGAATTTTTTCGATTGCACTCAGGCATGCAATTTTGTTGTTGTGTATTCCTATTTACTCATATACCACATTTTGTTGGGTCATCAGAAAATGAGTATTTTGCATGTATGATGTCAAAACTTTTTCGAGTATGATTTTCTACATTGTTGAGTGTTTGTTGTTCCATATTGGACCATTTTGTTGAGAGTGTTTACTTGAATTTGACATTTTGTTGTGAATCACATATTGTTTGGTTAATCTAGGGATTTTTTATTTTAAACTTATGTTGTCCAGGTAGGATATTGTTGAAAATTTTTTGTGGACTAGCATAAGTTAATTAAAAACTTAGATTAATTGGATGTCAAATTAATTAACGTTATTTTGTTAAGTCCAATTATTTTCTGATCACTATTGTTATTGGACCTATTATTGTTAAACATTGTTCATTTGTGGTTTGATTATGGGTTTCTGTGTTTGGACTTGTCATAATGGGAAAACTTGACCTATCAATTTGTTTTACATAGGGAGTATGTCATGCTCCTAACTATATATTGGGTGTTTGGTTGCGCCATTGACATTACACATTGACCTAATATAGAATATAAGTAGTAAACTCTCCTCCATCCTAATTTAGATTTTCTCGTCTATTGTGACTATGGAGTCTCATTCCAGGTATTCATATATCATTCTCATATATAATTATTATTGTTCATGTAAATTTTAGAGAATATTGATAATTTTGTTTGACTGTAAATTTTTCTTCAAAACATAAAATGATGACAAAATTCAATAAATTTAATCTTAAAAATTATTAAAAATAGAAGAATTTAATAGAAAAAATATTTATTCGCGAGACACATGCGAAATCATCATTTTGAAGCGCTTTATCCATTTTTGGTCACAATATTCACCATTCCAGACATAACCTTATCACAAAATACCACTTTGAACAAGATAGTCATTTCATCATCTTCAAAGCAATTTTTTTCCTACCGTTACCTCTATATAGCAGTTACACCATTATGGCACAGATCACTCTATCTACACGGTCTAAGTTTTTAAAAAAATAATAATAAAAAATTAAAAAAATCAAAAGTTCAAAATTGAAACGAGTAGTTTATATTTCTTTGAGATGAAAGGGGCATATTGGTTCAAAAAATTGTAACAAAAGGATAGTTAAACTTGTCAAACCACTTTAATAGTAGTAAAAATTTGTAAAACAGTTACAATCTGCATGTTCAACCTTAGCAAACACGTATACCCCACTAATTATAAGTAAAATTAATCTAAAATGGATCACATCTTTTAGGGAATTGATCCCTTTGACCAACAACTTATTGATAGTATAAAGGTATATTATAGTTTTGGAGTAATACTCATTTTGATACATAAAAGTGTAAGCTTGAGTCTCTAATAATCATTGGAATTTAAATTTTGACATTTTAATCCATACAATTATAAATTGTAGGTCAAATTCATTAGTTTATTATTATTATTGTATTATCACGTTTTTATTAATTTGTCACTTTAAATAATTCTGTAACAATAACATAGATTGCAAATGAGTTGTGACAATACCTAAAATTACAAATGAGGTTGTGAGAACATTTATGGTTGTAAATGAAGTTGCAATAACAACTACAATTTATAATTTTTAAGTTCGGTCACAACTACATTTTCTATCTTCAATGGTGCCACACAATTTAAATTGTTATCACATTCTCATTTAATATAAAAAATTAACAAAAATATGATAATACTAATAAATTAAAAGATTAATTTAACATATATTAAAAGTAATTCATACTTACATTTTCAGAAATGAGAATTACCCCCCTTATTTTACTATTTCTACTTTTAATTATCTTCCTATTTTTTAGTTTGCTTTTTCCCATAAAGAAGCATCTTCCCTTTCAAATTTTTACACAAAAAATGAAATTAAATCAACCAGAAGAAAACGAAAAGATATTAAAAAAAAAGCCATAAAAACCGTACGCGTACTAGGAACTAGCTACTCCAAAGATTAATCTTTTAATGCAAATCTGAATCTAATTATCAAATGATACACGCACAATATTCAGCCGATAACGCCTAATTAGTAAACACTAAACACTAGGCATAATCAGAAACAAAAGCGAAACCAGTAGAGGTAGTAGTCGTCTATTAACTTGAAACAGCGACATAAAAACGTGGTAGCTTAATTGAGGCCACATGATACTGCCATTTTTTGAGCTAACAATACACAAACAAATCCAATCGAAGTCCCTTTTCCCTGCGTTGTGTCCTTTCCCAATCAGGCAAACACCCAGCAGCCACTTCACGCGCAACCGTCCTCCGCCGCACCCCAGATCTGGTAGTGGCGGCAAGAAGAGCACGTAGGTACCATAAGTTAAAAAGGAAAAAAAAGAAAGAAACACCATCGTGAATACAAGGGCGCTAAAATTTTGGTGTCATCTTTTCCAAAAATAGCAAAACTCCTCTACCATCCCCTTTGCCTTTGGATCACACTCACACAGAGACACAGAGGGCACTTCAAAACGCAACCCAAAAACAAAAAAAATATGCCAGAAAAATAATATTTAAAAAAAAAAAAAAACAAAACAAGGATCTATTTCTTTTTCTTGCCATCTTGCGTCGTTCATTCATTCTTTGTCGTTGCGCTCTGGTTATATTCTTCCTATGTCTCGTGCACCAAACTACGAGTTTCAGGAATGGTGGAACAAGCAGAGAGAAAAGAACAACCTCGACCTCTTCGAAGACAAGGCCGACCACCACCAATCCGCCGCTCCCTTTCTCGCCGTCGACATCCACGGCGTCGAGGGCGGCGGCGGCGGCGCTCGTTCCTCCGATCCGTCAGTGGAGAAGGACCGCGCCCGGAGCGCCAGGCAGCTGTCGTGGGTCTGCCTGCTGAGATTCCAGCAGATTGCCGCCTCCCTTGCTTGGATATCCAACGGCGCCGTGATCCTGGTCCGCACCGCCAACCGCCGGATCTCCTCGGCCGGGTCGCGGGCTGATACGTCGCGGCTCTACCGGGTGATCCGGGCGTTCCTAATTGTGGTTATCCTCTTGTTAGGGTTTGAATTGCTCGCCTACTTCAAAGGCTGGCATTTCAGCCCCCCGGCGGTCGGCTCCGCTGAGGTGCTGGGGATGCTGGGAGTTGTTTATGCCCGGTGGCTCGAGATTCGGGCAGAGTACCTGGCGCCGCCGCTGCAGGGCTTGGCCAATATGTGCATTGTGCTTTTCATTGTGCAGTCAATTGACAGGATTGTTTTGATCTTGGGGTGTTTCTGGATCAAGTTCCGGCGGTTGAAGCCTGTGGCTACTGTCGATTATTCCGGCATTAATGGGGAAGTGCGTGTGGAGGATTATCCTATGGTGCTGGTTCAGATTCCCATGTGCAATGAGAGGGAGGTAAGAAAGATGTAGGTTCCATTGTCCTTTCGAAACTTTCCCTTTTTTCCTTCTTTTCTTTCAATTTGTGTGTAGTTTTTGCGATACTGCGCTATTTGAGTGTTTAAATTATGATGCTGGTTTCTGACTTCTTCGTGATTTGTGTTATGGTGTCTACTCACTTTTCTAGCTCGTTGAAATGCTTGGCAAATACTGTGTATCCGAGTTGTAGTTTCTTGTGTTAGTATGACATAACACTTCTATTAGGAGTTAATGTGCAACATAATTGTTCAAATACTAACATATAATAACGGGTTTTATGGGATGATAGGGGTTATCCTTGTGCGGCTTCTTGTGAATTTGATTAGAAATTTGTCAATGTGTGTTCAATATGAACAAGCAGGAGCTAGAACTTTCATCTTGGTCAAAAGGAGTTAGTGCATCCCTCTAATCATCGATGTCACTAGAAGCTTTTCTCTGTCCCTTACTATTAGCGTAGTCCCCTTAACACTACAAATATCACACAAGGGAAGTGTATTTTTTTACCCTATTTCTAATTTTCCAATAGATGGTTAATTTTTATGTTTGGTAACTCACTGCATAGTGTCGATGTTACTACAAGAATTTGGATTCAAAAAGGTTGAGGATTTGATGTCAAAAATAGTGGATGTAGTTCAATATACTGGCTGCAAGTCTAGAAAATAGAAAATTGAATATGGCAATTGATGGGATAGGCTTGTTTGAGATTAGTACCCTTAGAATGTTGAAAATTTTCTGCAACATTGTAGAATTAAAGAGCATAAAACTTATGGAAGGACTTAAAGACTTGTTTGAATCACTAGTATAGTGGAAGTACTATAAGATACCTAAAGAAGTTGTGATTTTGGTATTTAGCAGGGCGGTGACTATCGTGTCCAACACAAAAGAACGGTTTGAATAAGAAACTATTTTATATGGTTTGTATTATATTGTAATCAATCAAGCATATGTATTTAAATTCAGTGTAATGGCAGCGCACCATGCCATAAAATATCTGGTGATCCATATCATAAAGACTTGACAACATTTTATGTTGGTTGTTGACTGCCTAACTTAACCCGCCTCTTGTATATGTGCTTGGGACTGGTTATGTCTCAGAGACCAGCAATGCTATTTGGAACTGCCTCAATAAAGTGAGAAGGGAAAAAAACAAGTGTAGCATAGATGATAATGTTGCGGTGGATGAGTGTAGCCTACTTGAAAAGATAACTTAGGAACAAATGTATTTGGGCGAATATTGTAGTTGCAGCTATTGTGTATTTGATGACTTGCCAAAGGTGATTTGGTTATGTGAAGAGGAGACTACCAGAGACTCAAATGAGCAAAAGTGGAATTAAAAGTTGTATAGTACATCAATTTTGATGGATTTTCTAAAATTTTTGTTTCTGATACAGTACGATAGTGTTGTTTGATTTGTGTAGTTGACCGCACATGGTGGGATAAGGTTTGGATGTTTTTGTAATGTGGTGCTCCTTTTAGCCTTACCATCACATGACAGCTCAAGTTTGATTTACTAGAGTTACTAGCTTTAAAATCTGTTCTCCTTTTAGATAATATATACTTTCTATTGATAATGGAAATTTGCATGCACTTCATAAGGTTTTACTCAGATTTCAGATAATCATTTCCTGCACTGCAGACAGAAAATTTTGGTTCATAATGGATTACATAGGAAAATTTTCCATTATTTAGGTAGCATAGGTACTTTCATGAAATTGTTATGATTTTATCTATTCTAATTTCTTATTATAGACAATGTGGAAGTTTAAAAAGCCTTTAGAGCATCAATGATGCTGGTCCCTTCCATGATTCTCTGTCTTGCCTATCTCTTATCATTTATTTATTCATCTCTTTCTGCAGCCCTTTTCAATTTCTTTGATTAATGATTAGTAATAAAGTAATAGAAAGCAAAACTGAACAAAAAGTAAGCTAGATTGTCTCAATTTTAGTGGGTAAGATTTTTCTTTATGAACTGAGAAACCAAGAATCTTATATCCAAAACTTTTCTAGGATACATAACTAGTTTTACTTGGGATTTCCATTTTTCTCAAAATCTGAATGATAGAGTCCTCTGACTTATTTGTTCTCTTGGGTCTCCTTGATATTGCTTTCTTGTCTCATAGTTCAGATAAAAGATCTTGTGCTCGAATCCTCTCGGTTGCTTTCTTGCAAATCCTACTTTTAGTTCCTAACTCATTCCTTGAATGCAACTTCTTTTCCCCATTTTTGTGTGTGATGTGTGGTGTGAACTCGGAATCAGTTCACATGTTTTTGCATTGTTTTGTGGGTAACTTATGAAATAGTTTGTTTGGTACCTTTGGTGCATGCTGTAACCTTAGATCTTTCTTGTTGACAAGTTATGTTGGTTTTGGAAAAAGAAAGGAAGCCAAATTTTTTGTGGCAATGTGCATTTTTTACTATTGTTTGGTGTATTTTGGTTAGAGCGCAATTCTTGCACCTTCAATAACAAATTTTCAGATAAGTTAATTCTGTGGGATAGGATCACTGGATTAGGCGTCTAACCTCTATTTGGTGAGAAGCACACAATCTTTTCAGAGGAATTTGCCTCTCGTATATGTTGAGAGATTGGAAAGCTCTACTTCTTTGTTGGCCTTTTCTTGTTTTGTTCTTGTTCATGTAAAATGGACCTCTTGTCCTCCTATCTTTTGCAGTTCTCTTCTCTTCTTGTCAATATAATTCTTCTTTAGTCCAGAAACAATAATATCACCCTCCTCTCCTTTTTGTTATCATTGTGATATTTACCTTGTTGCCCCACAGGTTTACCAGCAATCCATTGCAGCAGTTTGTATCCAGGATTGGCCAAAGGAGAGAATGCTTGTACAGGTTCTTGATGATTCTGATGAAGTAGACATCCAACAGCTCATCAAAGCAGAAGTGCAGAAATGGCAACAAAGGGGTGTTCGGATAATATATAGGCATCGGCTAATACGTACAGGCTACAAGGCAGGGAATCTTAAGTCGGCAATGAACTGTGATTATGTTAAGGATTACGAGTTTGTGGCAATATTTGATGCTGATTTTCAGCCGACTCCAGATTTCTTACAGAAGACAATACCTTATTTCAAGGTAATTTTATTTTGATAACTTTGAACAAAACAAACTCGTTGACTTGAGTAAATATAGCAGCAGATATTTGAGTGTAAAAGAGATGTAGGTAAATGTTCTTTTGTCTATTCTTTAATAAACATGTTTTGAATTCAAGGCATCTTTAAAGTTAGTTTGAGTTGCAGAAACCAGAGGTGCTTTGTCTACAAGTTTTAATTTGGAAACATTATACCCGATGAATTCTGAGCAGAGCAGTTTGCTTTAATGGCTCAACCAATGAACTCAACATCTCAACCTTTATCAGATTGGTGATTATTTCCTAATTAACATGCTGCATAGTGCCCGAAGCAGTTCTGATATTTGACATAATTATGTGTAGGATTTTCCATAATCTTTCCTTCTCAGTATGTGCAGTTGCACATGTGCCTGGCCATCTATCTCTCTCTATCTCATTCAAAACTGAAGCTTATGTACTGATGTTTGTTTTTATCTATATCAATTTTCATAACTGGTCCTTCAGGTTATAACTGCTCACAATTAGAAATAATGAAATGAAACTTTCATTATTTTTGTAAGTTGTCTTCAGGTTATAACTGCTTACACATTAATGAGACACGTCCTGACTTAACTTGTTCACAAGACCATCAATATGAGCTACAAGAAAGTGATGACTTCTTATCAGAACGACAGTAAAAATCATTTAAAGATATAAGGAAAATATTAATATCACAGCAACTAAATAAATACTGGATTATTGTTTTCAATATCTAAAAAAGAGAATAAAAAAATGATTATTGCTACTATGTCATTTTAAATGAAAAATCCTTTTGGTTTCTGTACTAAGCATGAACATCTGTGTAACCAGATTTGTTTTTTTCTTGTTTTGCTCTCACTGAAGGGAAATGATGATTTGGCATTAGTCCAAGCAAGATGGGCATTTGTGAACAAGGATGAGAACTTGCTTACGAGGTTACAGAACATTAATTTATCCTTCCACTTTGAAGTTGAACAGCAGGTGAATGGGGTGTTCCTTAACTTCTTCGGTTTCAATGGAACTGCTGGTGTTTGGAGGATAAAGGCACTAGAGGAGAGTGGTGGCTGGTTGGAGCGTACAACTGTTGAGGACATGGATATTGCTGTTCGTGCTCATCTTTGTGGATGGAAGTTTATTTTTCTCAATGACGTTAAGGTGCTGTGTTTCGAATATTAAGATTTGGAACCTAATCTGAAATAGTTTAGTATTGAAATACATATTTGTGGTTCTTGCATGCAGTGCCTTTGTGAACTTCCGGAGACCTACGAGGCATATAAAAAACAGCAACACCGCTGGCATTCTGGTCCAATGCAATTGTTTCGTCTATGTTTCGTTGATGTACTTCGATCAAAGGTATTGAGTTCCATCTATGTTTTCTTTTAAGAGCAATCAATTTCGTTTAAATCCGGTAAACTGTTATTTTGTTATTATAAAAGTAAAAGTGGTATGCTCAAGGCAACACAAGTGCAAAGAACCAAACTTTAGTTTGACAAACATGGGTATAAAGAACGCATACAAACATCTAGTGCAGGCACAATAAAAGATTTGCATATAGAATCAAAATATGTATAAAGTTTGAACCTTTTCAGTATGTTAAAAGTCGGAACTTGACTCTCAAGTTTCGTTTTTAAATAAAAATTATTATCCAATTCTTGGTGGTTGAGTTTGAATAGTTATTGCATAAATCACCTACTGAGATGCACAAACCACTTCATGAAGTTGCCTGTTGTGGTCACCAACATTTATTAGCATTTTTTAAACATCCTACATAGATATGTCTGCATAACAGGGCCAAAGTGTTGTGTTTTGTTGGTATAAAATATCATATTTGTGCTATTAAGCTACTTAAACCTTTTATGCTTGCATTTGAGAGAAAGTTGGTAGCGCCCATTGTGGAAAAGATAGTAGAATCTTGCCTTAAGTGGCTTGGTCATGACTCGCGTGGAGAAGACCTGTAAATTTCCCAATAAGGCAATATGTTTTGCACCTTCTAACTGGGAGGACATGCAAGGGGTTAAAACCTAACAACTGTGCACTACAATAAATTGAGACCTATTATGTTCCTCGAGCCTCAACCGTTGATCAGTGATGGGTTCAAACGATTTCTACACCCATTCTTGAGAAAAAATATCTGACTATCTCCTGCTACAGCAATGGCTTTTGAAAGTATCTTGCAAAACTGTCATATACTCCTCTTAAGGCTATAAACTGTTTACTCATCATGCATTACCTTTTGGTCATGCCTTTAGCATGGAACCCAGCAGTTATGAAAAGTTTAACTACAATCAAATTGGATCTAAGACTGGGTAAGTGGTAGCCTATGATTGGGTCTAATATTTTAGCTCTTATGACTGAACCAGTGTTATTCAAGTCTGTAATATTTGAGTACATGAAAATGCAGGAGGGTAGTGGAAATGGAGTGAACTTTGTTTTTCTGACCATTATTTTCTTTATACTTAAAGATAAAAAATAAAATAAACTAGGTCACCTTTCAATTATTGTCATCTAAATGTGCTTGCTTAGTGACCTAACTGGCAATGCATTTCTCCATCGAAGGTTAACATACTTGACTATTGAAATGTTGTTATTGTATCATCTAATCTAATCTTTTTTGGATTATAACCTCAGAAAGATTGCATGAGAAAAATGAAGGGAAAGCATATGGATCTCTGCCTGAAATGAATTATGTCAATCAATATGATGCCCTGGCCATATACAATGTTCAAAGTCTGTTATGCCTTGTATTTTCTTAGTTCCTACATTTGAAAATGCTGCTTAAATTTGTATAAAACTTTTGGTGGTTGAAATGCTCCATATACTGTAGAGATCTAATGCAGATAGTAAAATAAAAAGGTAAATATTACAAATATGCTTATAACAATTGTTTTGTACTATCATATGCCACATCTCACACTCCATGTAATGGTAACTGGTTT
Organism: Nissolia schottii; assembly: GCA_003254905.1. Lineage (NCBI taxonomy): Eukaryota > Viridiplantae > Streptophyta > Magnoliopsida > Fabales > Fabaceae > Nissolia > Nissolia schottii. Next base: position 273,225 of record QANU01074999.1, on the reverse strand, counting down.
GTGTCATCTATTTCCTTAAAACAATTTTACTTCTAGAAGGATGTAATATTATGCTGATGTTAATTCCTTTTGTACCAGGTTACTTGGGGGAAAAAGTTCAATTTGATATTTCTTTTCTTCCTCCTGAGGAAACTTATCCTTCCATTTTATTCTTTCACCCTCTTCTGCATCATTCTTCCGATGACCATGTTCCTTCCAGAAGCTGAGCTGCCAGCCTGGGTTGTTTGCTACATTCCCGGAGTCATGTCTATCCTGAGCGTTCTTCCGGCTCCTCGGTCATTTCCCTTTTTAGTTCCTTACCTTCTATTTGAGAATACCATGTCAGTGACTAAATTTAATGCCATGATATCTGGTTTGTTTCGCTTTGGAAGTTCTTATGAGTGGGTGGTTACAAAGAAATTGGGAAGATCGTCAGAGACAGATCTGGTTGCCTTTGAGAAGGAATCCGAGCCTCTAATGCGATCCACCAGTCTTCATAGATCGTCCTCGGATTCAGGCATCGACGAGCTAAGCAAACTAGAATTGTCAAAGAAAATCGGGAAGACCAAGAGAAACCGTCTGTATAGGAAAGAACTCGCCCTCGCGTTTATTTTGTTAACTGCCTCGATTAGAAGCTTGTTATCTGCACAAGGAATTCACTTCTACTTCCTATTATTTCAAGGGGTAAGCTTTCTTGTTGTTGGTCTCGATTTGATTGGAGAGCAGGTTAGTTGAGCTCCGGATTCGGAATATTTAGGTCGATACAGAACCTCTCAGATCCCCATTGATTCGAGATAAAGGTCAGAAAGGTCAAAACCTTAAACCCATTCCGCAGCACATTGATTTGAAGCCTAAGCTGTTTCGCTCATAGTATGTGGTTTTCGGTTCCCACTTAAAGCTAAATCGGTTGCGGCTTGGCACCAAATTTGCCCGTTCTGTTTGTTTTTGGTGTAAAGACTTTTCTGCCTCATTGTTGTTGCCAAGTCATATATGCCTTAAGTAACAGTTATTTCAAAGCATTGTTGAAAGTACCAACAAGTTGGGATCACATTTCTGACCTATAGTACCCAAATATACAGTCGTTTCCTTGCCAGAACTGAAAAGACAGGAATTGTTAGATTTTTCAACATTTATTATTCTTTTTTCATATGGACAAACTGTACAATCACGCATAGTATCACTGTGTCGTTGCTTGAAATTGGATTTGTTATCAGACTAGTGAGAATTTTTCTCCCCACTAATTCTATTGGTGGCCTCCGTTGTAGTTCGGTGCTTAAATTGGATTTACAGTATGATTTCTTGTTCTTCTCATTGTGCAAGCATTTTTTTTTAAATCGTTTCCCAGTGGTTTTATTGGTAGTCTTCATCGTAGTTAATGGTGTACCAGATTGTGAAAGTTTGAGCTTTGTCAATGGATAACTTTAGTAGTATCTATTTGGTCAAGTGTACTTATTCTACTAATAAAGGGTTTGATGGCAAAACTGTATGCTGATATCGGAGAGGGAACTGTGTCTGAAGATTCCGCCAGGCGTATCCAACTGAGTATTGTGCGCCATATTTTTATTTTTTATTGTGGTATATATGGGTAGGAAACATTGTACTGTTTAGTTTGAGAATAATCTTTTTTTTTTTTATAACTTATTTTGTCTCTCAAAATTGTCAAATATCTTGGTGGGATGCCTTTCAAAATTGTCAAGAGTATTTTTATGAAATTGATAGGTGATAATTATATTAAATAGTAAGGAGATCTTGCATTTCTTGTAATCGGAAGGCTCATCCAGCAACGAATTTGAGACAAAGTAATGGGGAAAAACTTGCGACTTTCTTGGGATTGGAGTTATCGAATTATAAAAAGACATCTTGAATTAGAAAACAAAAATATGTGGTTGATGTAACTTTAGCATATTGGAACATTGAGGTGCAAACCTTCATACGCACCGAGAAATATCGTCTTAGAAAACTCAGATAAAATTTAAAATCAAACAAAATGAGATAAGACTGTTTTTGTTTAATTAGATGGGAAGAACACTTAATTGCATATTTGTCTTCCCAATTAATGATGTAAACACCATTTGGATATATGCTTCTGTAATGATGGCATTCTAGTGGCGTGTAACTGTTGTTGTGATATTCTAGCATTAGATTTTTTATAGTGATACTCGCATCATTCGTCTTATTGAGAAATGAGGACGTTGTTGCTGTCACAAACGATGGATGCATCTTCACGATTCATGCAGGTCGCAAACGATGAACGTATCTTCACGAATCATGCAAGTTTTCTTCTTCTGCTTTGTCCATTGTCTCAACCACCTGCAAAAGAATCTTGGCAATCTCGATCGGATTGGAGTGATTCATCTTTGTTTTTTCTTCTCTCTGATGCTTTGCTTCTCGAAAAGGTCAAGGGTGTTTACTCGCTGCTGACAACGGGTTATAAGGGTTTCTATAGCTCTGGTTGAGTGCCAAGGTAGGTGAGAGAGATTCGACAACTCGATCTCATATCAGAACTCAACAACTTGATCTCGAATAGTAGGTCCATATATAGTTATCAAAATGCATAATTGAAGTTATTTTCATGGTGTGAGTGATTTAAGGTGACAGTGGGTTTGAGACATACCTTAAGAAAGCCCCTTTTATAGTTTAGGTGTGGATGCTTATTATTCTATAACGTTCATAAGTTTTATGAGGTTTTATGTTGGATCATGTAACGCTCATAAGTCTTATGAAGACTTATGTCAGATTCTGTAACATTTATAATGTTCGCAAGCCATTATGCTGAGCGAGGATGAGATCTGATTGAACTTCTAGTGGTGTATATCAAGCCTAAGTCCTTGTCATATCTATTCTGTAATAATCCAATGAAAATTATGGAGGAGGACAAAGAAAAATTGAATATAGTACAAGAAAAAAGAAAATTATGGTAAAAAATGAAACATAATATATAGAGTGTAAGTAGGGTTGGGGCGAGTATATTAAAACCCTAAACTTACCCTAACCCGTGCGAGTAATTTTGCATTGAAGAATATGTTTTAACCCTGTTAAGGCACGTACCCATGAATAGGTTGAAAATTGTCATCCCTACCAAAAACATATCTTAACCTTACCGTCAAAACAGAAAACATATCTTAACCTTATAAAATAAATAACACTAATTGATGGATACTAGAAATATGAAGTTAATCACGGTAAATGAGGTTGAGATTGTTGTTAAGGTTATCAAGATTCATAATGGATCGGAGGAATAATACACAGAGAAAACAAGAATGTAGTACTAAATATGTGTCGTGTGTACCTTACAATGGATATGAGATGTCTATATATACAATTTAAACAAAGAATCAAAATAATCTATAATAAATATTTTAACATCCTAAATAAATATGTATCAGCCTAAATGTATTGTAACATATGTAATTGTTTAGTTACATATTGTAACAGTTACAAATTTTCAATACCGAAAGTCTTATTTTTTATAGCTCTAAGGTTTGATAGGATAGTTATTCGACCTACTTGTTTTTATTTAATAATTATGCGATAAACCTATTAGATTCATGAGACCTAAAAACACGATAAGATTATTTTTCATCAAGTTAGATAAAATCTAACTATGCATCTCTAAATCAATGACTGCGAGATAAACGTATTTTAAAATGAAAATGGTGCTTTGAAATTTCGGGACTAACATAATTTTAACCTAGTCATGCTTGCAAAAAAAGGTTGGCATATTTTGCGCAGTCCAAATTCTCTTGTCGCCCGTATTCTTAAGAATCGATATATTTTTCAACGGGAAACTTTTTGGATGCCAATATTGTTGCTAATAAAGAGAATTCCTCATCAATAGATTGGTATGGAGAGTAGGCGATGGAATAATAAATATAAACATTAGTGCTCAGGAGAATTGATTTGAGTGCATGAATTCTTTGAGAGGGGCGAGTCTGATTTGTAACCAAGGACAATAAGATTGGATTTGCCGTGCGGTGAAGACATGTTAGGCAGCTTGCCTAATGAGGAACTGGACTTTTTTTTTTTTTTTCATCTTGCACTCGCACAGCAAAGTTTGACAAGGCAAAAATAACCACTCTCTACATGTTAGGAATTTTGTGTGGTCTTGAAACGTGAAGTTAAATATGACTCAGACCAAACAATAAATAACATTCCACTATCTACTTTGAGAATAATCACCATTTAAAGATAAACAGTCAATCATTGTGTAGTCTAAAGTATATCCGATGTGGCTACTCCAATGCCGCAAAAGTAGTTATCCTTGCAGTGATAGGAAGAAGATAAGACATTTATGCATGTACAAATCAGCAAAATTAGATCAGACTCTGGTCAGTAGAACTAGCTCAACTTCGATGAATTCCTCCCCAAAGCCAATCTATACTACAAAATCAATGTAGGTGCCGCTTTATCACTAGATACAGGAAGGTATTTCATTGCGGACAGCGCTGGATCAAAATTAGACTATAAAGTAGTCTTTCGTAGGTGTCCAAAGATGAAAAGACAAGATGATTTAGAGTAGACAAAAACATATAGATTAAAAGTCCCTTTTGTCTATAATTTTTTAACTAAGTTTTGTACATTTAAAAGAGGAGCATTCTGAGAACAATTTTTAAACTAATTTTTATAACTCTAAAATAGATGTATGGATAAAACACAACCACTAAGTTCATGTACCACTTAGCTCCTGGCTAAGGGTGTATAATGAGTTAGGTAACTCGTCCAACCTGTTGACTCAAAACTAATTTGGGTCGATCGAGTCAAATCGTCGAATTGACGAGTCAAACTTGTAGGGTCAGTTGTTGGTTGGAAATATTCCAAAATCGACTCGGTCGAGAAACTGATAGAGGATATATATATTAATTTAAAAAAAAAATAGCAAACCCTAATGAGTACCCACCCCACTTCACATGACAACATGACCTTTCACATTCTCTCATCTCATTCTCATATCTCACAGTCTTGCGCCAACACCCATCACCATAGTCCACTTTCTCTCATCCTCACTCGACTGGATGCTCTCACCCACACTCGATGCTCTCTCACACAACGCCCACCACAATTTGTTGCGCTACTACCCATCACCATAATCTATTGACACTCTCTCTCCCTCACTCGACGTCAACACGCTCTCACTCGATACTCTCTCACACAACAAAATTAATAGGCAAAAATTCTATTAAAAAAATCTTAATTAAGCGACAACTCGATTGATAACTCGAGAAGTCAACTCAAGACAAGTCATTCCATTCAAAATTACACGACTCATTCAACTCATTAGATTCATCAGTTAAATAAATTTATCTAAAAAATGACTCAAATCCATCTACACACACCCATACTCCTAGCAGCCAGGAGTTACTACTTGGGTTAGATTTAATGTTTCGACGGTAAAAAGCATACTTTCTAAATCATAGAACTAATTTAGAATAATGAATCGCTAATGCTTCCAGCTCGTAGTTTAATTAGTTCAAATAGTCAAGCTTGTACATTTGAATTAAAACATCCCCTATTAATGGCCCAATCAGGCGGTTCAATCCGACGTTTAAAAGCGGTTAGAAATTAGAATGCGCAAAAGCGACACCAGAGAATCACCACTCGAACAACTACATTAAACAGAAATTACTCGGGACAAAAACTACTTGAAGAATAAAAAGACCCATTACGAAAGAAAACGACCAAATAACAATTGCAAAAACATATTCATTGATGAAAATTGCAAGTCATCACCAATAAAAACAGCTTTGACACAAAATCCAGATAAAGTTCGGAACAAGACTAATAAAGAACGAGTACAATCAAGCAGCACCCTTCCCTTTCTTCTTCTGGAGTTTCTTCATGTAGAATTCCAGCTCCTTACCTTCCAGAATGTAGCTGCACAATTCAAGAACAGGAAATCAGTGATGAACAAAACAAATACATAGTTCAATTAAAAACAGATTGTGCAAGATTACAATTTTAAGCATTACCCGTCGGCCCTGCCGCATTGACCTGGACGTGAGGAAATGCATGCCAGCAATCTCCCACCACCAAACTGCTCCTCAATATGGGAGTCTAGCTTGCGTTCCTTCTGGCGTTTCTCAATTTTCCTCTGAACATGATTGCTTTTCTTGGTTTCTTCGGCAGTGGCTTCACCCTCCTGCAAATCAGTCATCAATGAATCGAGGAAAAGACGTCAGTCTCTACACTATCCAGGAGAAAGCAGTTGACTTCATCTATCAATTGAATAACTTGCTTATTATAATCAAGCAGTAATCAAAAGAATAACTAGCAGAAGTTCATCAAGAAGTGGTTATTTAGTTCTCATAAAATGAAGTACAATAATAAGTATTAACCATAACATATCCAATGCATCAAACAGGAACTAGCATATCAGTGTTTGTGCTTTCAATTTCAACATATCTCATGCGTGATAAGTGATAACCATAATACTGAAACAACAAAAAACGACAAATAGCAGTGTCATAAAAATAAAAACAAGAAACAAATTTAACTAAAGCATTGGGATGAACTATACTAATATTGGCTGCAATTGAAAAGTGTAAGATCACTATAAAAAGGTTTATCAAAACACAACCATTATGAAAACAGATAAACAGTACAAAAGTAAAATGTGATGCATTAAAAAATAATGAACCAGGGAAAGGGTTCCAGCAGCATCACCTCAGCAGAGTCCTTCTTGGCAGCTGTTTTCTTCTTCCTACCAACATCAACACCATAGTGCTGAAGGTACCACTGCTTGAATGGTGCAGCATCAACCTGAACAATAGCACTTTTGACAAGGGTCTGAGTTCGCACAAGCTCATTGTTTGAGGCATTGTAAACCACATCAAGAATACGAGTCTTGCGTGTTACAGCTTCACTTCCCCATGAATAGTTTCCAGTATCCAATCTCAATGCCCTCCATTTCACATTGCCACCTCTGACACGGATCCTTCTGACAGTCTTGTTGCTTGATAGCTTGGTGTTGGCTGGCTGGCGACCGAGCTCATACCTATGTGAAACCACCAAAACATTTTAGCTTCATAAGAACTATCAGGACTTAAAATATTGCAGTGCCATCATAGAAAAACAGAAATCAAACAAACTGTGCATTTCTTAACACATGTTATCAAATAGAACAAATGATATAAATGATTTATTTAAATACATATATGCATTATATATATATATAAACAGGCGTATCGAAAGGTTAGGCACATTTAACAGGAAAGAAGAACTACTAAGGCCCAAATGAAGTGATTATTCAACTGTGCAATCCACTACAAAGAAGAAATTGGAAACATTAACTCTGGACTCTGTTTACTTTCAGTTTATTTGTTCTAGATGATAAGGAAATTTAAGACCCCTAGTTGTGTCACTACTTTCTGTCCTGATTTTGAATTTACTAATATATAAGGCAAAAAGAAACTATATAATCCATTTCAGAAGGAAGACATTGGAATTGCCAGAATTGAGCGAAAATAGTAACTTCCAACTAAGTAACGAAAAAAATGAGGGAAAAAGTTCCCATGCTGGTTCATAGACCACATCCAAAACAAATAAAATGCATCATAAATTGAAATGAATTCAACCGTGGATTTCAAAAAGGTTTCCCTTTGCATCAAACTTCAATGCAAATTCCAAACGCACTAACCCTTCTAATTTTCCATTGCCATTAGCATAAAAAAAAAGGCGAAAACAAAACCTAGATATAACTGATGCTCCGCCAAACATGAAAATAGTATTCCAGATCATAAATATAACAGCTACCGTACATATTCCAAATGCCATCAAAGAAACTAAGATGCAATTCACATTTTCATTTTAAACCCGTCTATCTCACAACCAAGCAAAGATTAAACCCACAAATTCAAAACCAACACAAACCCGTCTACCATTTTCAGCAACAAAATTAGGGACAAAGAAAAATATTATGCGTCAAATTCAAAAAATATAAAATAAAATCAAAATAAACAAAGAGAGTAAAAAGGGGCGCACTTTCTCTTCTTCCTCCAGGCCTTTTTCTTGCCACCAGTGGCACGCCTCTTGTGCATAGAATCCCTAGAAATACCTGAAGAGGAAGAAGAAGAAGAAAGAAACTCATTAGAGGAAAATTTTCATACACAGAAAAACATCGCTGATCTGAACTCAGTTAGATCGAAAGCGATGAAGCATTACCCATCTTCGCGGAGAGCTGGGTGAAGCAAACACACTATCAGGGTCTCACACCTAAAACCCTAATATAATTGTGCTTTTATGTGTGTGTATATATATAATATATGTATATCTATATGTATGTTCCGCGAAACCTGGTTGCTGGGTCTCTTATCACTGGTCCGTGAGTTTGGGTTATCAATTCGGGCCCAAATTCAGACCTGCATAACCCAAAAAACGTATTGACCTTTTTTTTCATTTTAGAAAAAAAAAACATATTGACTTAAAAACAAAATGAAGAAAACAAAATCAGGGTGAAGTATTGTTTTAATGATTCAAATTTATTGTTAACAAAAATAATATTGTTATAAAATATTATTAATGTGGATGTTCATATGCTAATTCAGTTAGTAAATGATTATGTAAATATATGTTGATATTATAGAGATATTATACAGATTTGATATAATTTTATGCATTCTTACTCTTAAGCTATAAATAGATTTTTGAGTGTTCATCGTATAACACACTTGAGATTATTAACAGAATAAAACTCCCTCACTTGCTTCTCTATTCTTTCTCTCTTCTATTTCTATTATTTCACATATTATTTCATAGTATATTATCAGCACACTTGCTTTTGCAGTGAAAGGTAAAAGAAATTCAAAGAATCAATTTTTCTTTGAAAGTTCTTTAGATGTGATATTTTCTTTAATTTTTTCACTATCAACGATCACGGATATATCATAGTCTAACGTGATTTGTTTATTTTACAACATAATTTCGTTTATTGCTTTTAGTTATATTTTATTTTTGTTCTCCTTTTATTATTTTATTTTATCAATACAATGTCTTTCTATAATTATTCTCTGAAGTGAATAGTAATAGTACAATCATTGCCTAAAGTGAATGATAATTATACAAAAAAAAAAACTATTCTCATAAGTGAATGGTAGAGAACTTGCCTATTCTACCACAAGTACTTTATAAAAAGGAAAAAAAAAAAAAACTACCCCTTCGTCTACCACTCTCACACAAGTGACAACTTATGTATTCTCTTCCACTTCACCACTTTCTACTATGTAACCAATTCACTCGCATCATCATGATTACTTTATTTTCTGCAATCCAGTACCTGAATGTTTGTCTAGGCTTACTAGTAGAGATAAATGAGACGAGAAATATTAGAGAGACCTACTTTTAGCTTATTTATCATTCTATCCCATTTTATGTGCACACTTATCAATTATGAATTGATCTCATTATTTTATCGTCAAATTTTGATAAGTATACATATAAGATAAAGTAGGAAGATAAGTAAGCTAAAACGTAGGCCTTCCAAACATTACTCATGTGATAAAGAGGGGTTCTATGGTCCTTGATTAATTATTTACGGGAAAAGTTAACAAATGCCTAAAGACACTTGTAAAAGAGCTTAAAGTAAAAATATTTTATTAAAATTATAATTTTTTCAAAAAAGCTTTTAATGCCTTCAATGCATTAAAAATGCTCAAATCTCTATACTTTAAGCTCCTTAATAAGTGGCCTAAGGACTTGTTGGTAAAACTCATTTTTTATTAGGTCTTATTTCGATGATTTTGATCTAATTGATCATCCTTCTTATTTCCTTTTATTGTTCCCTGAGTCAACGCAAGGCGTTAGGGGCAGAAGCGGTAAAGAATCAAATTTTGGTGGGAAGCGAAGAAGAGGTCGATGACGGATTCAAAAATTTAAAAACGGTTTTCGTCCCACCTCCACTATCTTGCAAAGCGACACACACTCGTCACGTCACTAACCGCATCCGCACCTTATTCCAAAACTTTTCCTTTTCACCTTTTTCTTCGGTGACCGTCGTCTCAACTCCCGCAACCCTAGATTCGCCCGCTATTGTTTTTACCTCCTCTAACCTGTTTCACGCGACGTTGATTTCGAAAGACCACTGATAAATATTACGTGTAAGTTTGTTTCATCGGTTCAATTTACTATGCAAATTGCGAGCGTGATTTTTGGTGTCTGAACTGGCGTAGTTTTCATTTTTCAGCCACATCTCTGTTTTCCCCTTCTTTGTAAAACAGTGATCGGGGTAATCGATTTTGTTTCTGGGAAGAGAAAAAGAGAGGGAAATCGTATATCATATATTGGTTTGCATTTGTTAATGAACTGGTTTGAAGGTGGTTTAAGGGTTCATTGAAGTCATGGATTTGTGTTCCCCTGTCAAGTTATATATAATTTATTGCTGGAGGTTTGTTGCCGTGCTCATCTTTTAATTTAAATTTGAACCCTATCTGTTGCAGGATACAAAAATGGAAGCTAATGGGGAGGATCATGATCTTAAGATACCTCTGTTGCAGACTCCACAGGATGTCACAGTTAGGACGGTTATGTTTCAAATAGGTGATATCAAGTGTGCATCATGTGTGAATTCTGTTGAATCTGCAGTTAGGGATCTTAATGGGGTTAACAGCATCATGGTGTCGCCACTTGATGGCCGAGCCATAATCAAATATGTACCAAAGTTCATCACTGTAAGTCAGCCTTCCAAAACTATGCCAGTTTAATCAGTTTTGTAATGTGTAAACACAATCTTTGGTACTTTTGGATAAGCTGTTAAAAAATAGTACTTTTTACTTAACTTTTTCTAGTAGAGCTTTATTTTGCATTTGGAAGTTGATTTTATTAAAAACCACTTTTGCTTTTACGTTATTTTAGAAGCTGGGTGCTGCTAGCTTTAAGGAAAAAGTGGTATTTTAATATATATATAGATATCCTTTCTTTTTTCAAGAACTTTTAAATACCCTTAAAAATAAAAATAAGAGTATTTTTTCCTCAAGTCAATCCAAACACACTGTAAGATTCATGCTAAGGTCTGTGCTTTCTTTTTGTTGTTCTCTTCTACAAGTACTTTATACTGAATGAAACAGTGATGTTTCTGATGTAAAATCATTGTAGGCAAAAAGAATAAAAGAAACCATAGAAGACAGTGGCTTTAGAGTTGATGAGCTCCAGGAGCAAGACATATCAGTATGCCGAGTCAGGATTAAAGGGATGGCATGCACAAGCTGCTCTGAGTCTGTTGAGAATGCCCTTCAAATGGTTGATGGAGTGAAAAAGGCAATAGTAGGTCTAGCTTTAGAGGAGGCAAAAGTGCACTTCGATCCTAACCTCACTGATACTAACAAGATAATCGAAGCTATTGAAGATGCTGGTTTTGGAGCAGACCTTATTAGCTCTCCAAATGACGCGAACAAAGTGCATCTAAAACTTGAAGGTGTTGATTCTGCTGAAGACGTAAATATAATAATGTCATCTCTTGAGTTAGCTGCTGGCGTAAATCATGTTGAAATGGATTTGGCGGAACACAAAGTTACAGTTAGTTATGATCCGGACATTACAGGCCCAAGATCTCTCATTAATTGCGTTCAGACAGCTAGCTGTGGCCCCAACATGTATGGAGCATCCTTGTACTCTACTTCAGGACAAAGAGAAAGGGATAAGGTGGATGAAATTCGTAGGTACAGGGACCATTTTTTGTTCAGCTGCTTGTTTTCTGTTCCTGTGTTTGTATTTGCCATGGTGCTTCCCATGCTTCCTCCATATGGAAACTGGTTAAACTATAAGATCCACAATATGCTTACTCTTGGGTTATTTTTAAGATGGATCCTTAGCACGCCTGTGCAGTTCATAGTTGGAAAAAGGTATTACTACTACATGAATAATTATTTATTCCTATTTTCTTGTTATCGTTACTATTTATTTGCCATAGTACCGTGTATTGTCTGTTTCAATAAATAGAGATTTATATAATCATTTTACTATGCCTATTCTTATCAGGTTTTATGTAGGATCGTATCATGCCCTGAGGCGAAGATCTGCAAACATGGATGTGCTGGTTGCACTAGGCACTAATGCTGCGTATTTTTACTCCATATATATTTTAATAAAAGCACTGACTTCAGATACATTTGAAGGACAAGATTTCTTTGAGACCAGTTCCATGTTGATATCCTTTATTCTATTAGGGAAATATTTGGAAAATTTGGCTAAAGGGAGAACATCAGATGCTTTAGGAAAGCTGACACAACTTGTTCCTGATAAAGCTTATTTGGTATCAATTGATACTGATGAAAATATCATCAGAGAGACAGAAATTGACACTCAACTGATACAAAAGAATGACATAATTAAGATTGTTCCTGGGTCTAAAATTCCCATTGATGGTGTTGTTATTAAAGGGCAAAGCTATGCAAATGAAAGTATGATCACGGGGGAGGCAAGGCCAGTCGATAAACATCCTGGAGACAAGGTATTATTCATATGGTATGCCTCTCAGTTGCTACTAGTGTATTTTTTATTTATTTTTAAATGTTACAGACTGTGATAGCAGAAACGTACAATAAATTAGGAATGTAATGACAAAAACATAAACTGAAGTGAGTGTTGATGCTGTTGGATGAAAGTTCCACAAATGTTCGATATAACCAAATGTGATAGGCAATGTATTCATACTCTGTGATGTGTTTACTGATCTCTAAATTTAAAAGGTGTATATCTGTATATGTACTTGTGTGTGTGTTTATGTACACATTGGATTCAGGAGATTGATATCTTTCTGTTCTTTCCTTTCCTTTCTCTTGGAAGGGGGATGTAGAGAAATATGTGCCATCTTCAATTGTTTTATTCCAACTTCCAATGTTTCAAATTAGTGAAAGGGCGCATGATAAAGAGGCCAGAACATTTTTAATTTCACTAAATGTGCTGAACAGGTTATCGGCGGAACCATAAATGAGAATGGCTTCTTGCTGATTAAGGCTACACATGTTGGATCAGACACTGCACTTTCTCAAATTGTTCAGCTCGTAGAAGCTGCTCAACTTGCCAAAGCACCCATTCAAAAACTTGCTGACCACATTTCAAGGGTTTTTGTTCCAATAGTGAGTGTTTTTCCTTAACTATATTTATGTTTATTTTGCAGTTTTTCCCTTATAAGAAATAAGGCTTTATTCAAGTGTTGTGGCTTAATGAAATATATATCTCTTTAGGTAGGCTGAGCTTAGTATATCTATATATGCCAATTATGGAGAACAAAATTACCTAAATAATGTGTTACATACCACCACCCAGCGGTTACAACCGAATTAGCTACCTAAAAGGGGAAGGAAATAATTCCTTTTCCCCATCATTATTCTAGAAGAAGAAAGAGCAGATTAGGGAGAAATTAAATTTGATTTGTTAGACAAATCAGGAAAGAATAAATTAGTTGAGAGTAAATATGAAGGGAGGATTTGTAGGAGAGAATAATGCCTAGTCCCTTGATTCTCTCCCATAGGATATTATAAGTAAGATCTTTGGGGGAAGGGAAATTCATTCAGGACTTGGATGGACTAGGAGGACCAAGGGATCCTTTATTTCCCAGGATTATTTCTATTTTTCAGCTTATTATTTTCAGCCCTCAAGCCATCTTTGTACGGTTCTGTTACAAAAATTCCCTATTGGAATTTTTGCCTACCTAAATAAAATCAGCACCAATTCTTATTGATACCAGTTCTTACATAATGCTATCTCAATAATAAACATATTTTGGGTGTGGTTTTCTTTTAAACTGGATAATCTGGAAAGGGTTTCCTTTCTTTTTCTAAATGCATGTCCATCTTGCTGGTGGCATGCAAATGATCCTTTTTATGACTCTGGCTTTTAGGTTCTTGGAGTTCTGCCTACAAGCATTTCACACATGTCATCAGTTCTCTGATTATTTTTCTTGCCTCATCTTTTTGTTTGTATGCTAGTCTTATTGGACTGAAATGAACGATTGACAAAAATCCTGTAACACATTATTGCCTAATTCATGTTAGCATCGATATGATATTTATCCCTGGGTAGGTTCTCATGTGTACGGTTGCATCCTTAGGTGGTTGTTGCAGCTTTCTTAACTTGGATTGGATGGTTTATTCCTGGAGAAGCGGGTTTGTACCCTAAACGTTTGATACCAAAAGCAATGGATGTATTTGAGCTTGCTCTCCAGTTTGCTATTTCTGTACTAGTTGTCGCTTGCCCATGTGCTCTGGGTCTAGCAACACCAACTGCAGTCATGGTTGCCTCGGGCATGGGTGCTTCTCAAGGTGTTCTAATCAAGGGCGGAGATGCACTGGAAAAGGCGCACAAGGTAATCAGATTTCTTTCCTGGCATTCAATTCCCCTTGGGTTGATTTGTACTGTGTGAACTGTTCTTGCATGTTGCATATGAAAAGTGTTTTCTGTACTAAGTAAAAGGTTGTTTATATTTTCTTTGTTACGCAACATGTGAACTTTTATCTAAACTTTTCTTTATCAGGATTAACTATTTGAAACATGATAACTAGATATTAAAACTGAACCATTTGATTTTTCCAGTTTCTTGTGACAATCTTCAGACTGCATGGTGTTAAATCACTTATTGTTTGGCCTTCTTCCTGAAGATAGTTTGGTTGTCCAAGTCTCTGAAATAGCAGCTAGCCATAGTAATAGCACAAGATGTTATTGGTAATACATGATAGCATTGATCTGTTTGAGCTTTTCCCTTGTTTCAGCATTCATAATGTTGTTGTAAAATCTGTTCAGTTAGCCTTTTATGCCTTTGGTGAAGCAGTCGCTTCCATTTTCCCTTGACTCAAGCAATCTATTGAATAAATTGAATATTTGATGAAGTGAGGCAAATTTTTTTGTCAATGCTTATATCCTTTTATAGCGCTGGATGTTGCTAAGAGACAATACCTGCTTGCTCTTGTCCATGGATTGTACTTGTGCTGTCAGGCAATTAAAAGCATGAAGATCATCATGAAAATCATTTTCTTGGGGTGCTAACATCGAAGGCACTGTTCACATCATTTTTCATTCGAGGAGTGTTATTTGAACTCATTTATCTTGGGACACCGTGCCAACTCACCACTCATCTCAAGATAAATGAGTACAAATACATTTTCTCTTTTCATTTTATCCCTAACATTGATGTTTGGCATGATCTAGCATATGTTATGTAGAGTTCATTTGACGCAAGTGCTACATATTCCTCATTCTTTCACTGTTGTTTAAGTTGGAGCCTTTTTATTGTTCCTGATTCAGGTGAAAATTGTTGTGTTTGATAAGACTGGGACACTAACAGTTGGGAGGCCAGTGGTAGTTAGTGCAGTGCTGTTTTCTGAATTTTCTATGGAGGAGTTATGTGACATGGCCATTGCAGTTGAGGTTATTTTCTTTTCTTTTTTCTCCTAATGCTGCATACTGTTGATAATTTGCAAATCTGAACATTTGATATTATTTTATTCGTATTTGCTTGGGTGGATTTCAATTGCTTTATTTGAAAATTAAAATAGATGGTAATGAAATATTGAAAACACAGGACAATGCTATTTTGTCTTCATTCAACTAATCGATGGTTCCCGTATATTAGTATTGCATTTGAATTTGCCCAAGCTGCTGCTTCAATTAAAACTAAAAGGAGAGCAATTTTCAGTGATGGTTGAGTTTTTCCAATTTAAATAACTGTTATTTATCCATCATGTTTAAACTAACTATTTCTACAAAATTTTAGTCAAGTAGTGAGCACCCAATAGCAAAAACTGTTGTTGCACATGCAAAGAAGTTGCGCCAGCAATTTGGTTCCAGCCCCAAGGAAGTACCAGATGTGAAGGACTTTGAGGTACACCTGGGATCTGGTGTAAGTGGAAAAATTGGCGATAGAACAGTTTTAGTTGGAAACAAGAGACTTATGCATGCTTGTAACGTTCCATTGTCTTCTGAGGTTGAGAGGTATATCTCGGAAAATGAAATTCTGGCTAGAACTTGTGTTTTAGTTTCGATTGATGGGAAGATTGCTGGGGCATTCTCTGTAACTGATCCATTAAAGCCAGAGGCTAGGCGTGTCATAGCTTTTCTCCACTCCATGGGCATCACAAGCATCATAGTGACTGGTGATAACTTTGCTACTGCAACTGCTATTGCGAATGAAGTCGGTATTGATGAGGTCTTTGCTGAGACAGATCCACTGGGCAAAGCTGATAAGGTGAAAGAGTTGCAGGTAAGGCTTGTACGCATTTAAGCTATTTGACTTACTAAAACGAAGTCTTTTTATTTGAATCCAATAAACTAATGGTGTAGATTACACATTTTTCGTTACAAAATGATGTATGAAGGCCTAATATCAGAGACCATAAGAAGAAACATGTTTAATCAATTTCTGATTTTTTGAAACTGATGCTGGATGCAGATGAAAGGGATGCCTGTGGCAATGGTTGGTGATGGAATAAATGACTCGCCGGCATTGGTCGCTGCTGATGTTGGTATGGCAATCGGTGCTGGAACTGACGTAGCTATAGAAGCAGCTGATATAGTACTTATCAAAAACAGTTTGGAAGATGTGATCACGGCCATAGATCTATCCAAAAAGACCATGTCTCGCATCCGGCTCAACTACATCTGGGCTCTTGGTTATAACATTCTAGGGATGCCAATTGCTGCTGGGATCTTGTATCCCTTTACTGGAATCAGATTGCCGCCATGGCTTGCTGGTGCTTGCATGGCTGCATCTTCTATTAGCGTGGTTTCTTCGTCTCTTTTGCTGCAGTTCTATAAAAAACCTTTGCATATAGAATCCACTTGATGGCCTATTTTTTCCCTCTAGTTCAACTTGATGGTCCACATTTGGCGTTTTCAAGACTCAGGTGTAACTGCTGATCCATCCAAATGATGTCATTTTTCTTATTATTGTTTTCTCCCGAACTGGTGGGCACAAATATTCACTTGTTCATTGAAGCAATGATCGTCCATGTTGCGTTGATCAGTACTAAGTAGTTCATTAACATGCATCTGCAATTTAGATATTGTGAGTTGGAACAAGAGAGGAAATCAATGAGGACACTAAACAGTTAGAAAGTTGGCAATTGTTATACGTTACATAGGAGGAAAATTAAGGAAATGATTCGCGATGTATTGGAGTGGTCTTTTAATTTATGACTGTTATTTCTGAATTTTCCTTTACGAGTTCTGCATAATTTTCAAGGAACCGGCTCCTCTAAAGTGTAATTGCGGATAAAGTGCATCAATCTTGACCATTAAAAGCAATGGATGATATAGATTATTTCACATATTTTACTTATAATTAAAATAATATTTAGCTATCTTAAATAAAGAAATAAAAAAAAAGTAACTTTCCACTAAAGAAATCACCTCCACCACCAGACCATCCACTTCCACCACAACATTAACAACTTCATATCATCATTCATCACTTTTGCTCTCAAATCACCACCCAGCATTATGCAACTCCAAATTTTCAGAACAATCAACAAATGAATACTGTATTGTTTTGAAGGGAAAAACGAAATCACAAATACCTCCAAATATCACTATTGCTTGTTTTGAAGGGAAAACCAAAAATCACAAATACCTCCAAATATCACTATTGCTCTGTTATTTTAAACTCTAGATCTTCCATTCTTTCACAATAAATAATGCCAACACAAGGGAATATACTGAAACAAAACTCATCGTCACAATCAAAAAGTTGTTCATGGATATCTCAGCAAATGAAAGATTTTGATTTAGCCCAACTCCATAACAAAGAGTTCATTTCTAACCAAAGGTTTTCCTTTTTTTGGAACATCTTGACGCCAAGGCCCTCAATCCTCCTGTGATGCCTCCTCCCGTTCGGTATACTCGTCGTACTCGCCTGGAATCATAAATGAGTGAGGAATGAGAACTTTGCGTCCTCAGTGGGGATCCTATGGGGCATAACTATCCGTTGTTGATTCATTTATGATCCAGGCCACTCAGGAAATCTCTAGATGTCAATAGATACTAAAATCCGTACTCATTTTAATCTGTGCTAGTCCTGAGTAGCTTTATCTAAATTATTAGGTGACTGGGGAATTTCTAATCAAAAGGGGACAGTCATCGTGCTTTCTATTCCTATGTGATCGAGTAATAGCGTCGTCCGATCACTTATTCACGTATCTCTTATTCGCGTAGAGGCGGTCTTGTGTAATCTTTCTCACGTGACCTTGCCTTACATACATATACATACATCACATCATGCATGATGGGGTGGTCGGGGGAGTTCTCTTATGTGCCAAGTTAGGTACTTCAGTCGGGCCAACATTCCTTCTTATCTTTCCATGTCCATAATTCCCTTTATATGCCCAGTGGGACCAGCGTCCCCTTGCCGGGTACAACCTTCCTTTCTTTTTTGTCCTGTACCCAGTGGGACCGACGTCCCCTTGCCGGGTGTAACTTTTTTTTTTTGTTTTAAACCCAATGGGACCATCATCCCCTCGCCAGATACAACACTCAGTAGGATTGCCATCCCCTCGCCAAGTGCAATACCTAGTAGGACTATTATCCCCTCGCCAGGCAAAATCTTCTTTTCTTGTCTGTTTTGTACCCAGTGGGACTGTCGTCCCCTCGCTAGATGTAACCTTTTCTATCTCTGTATTTACAACGTGACCATCCCCGTATATGGGGTATGTCCATAGACGTGCCAAGAGGGGATTCCCTATTATATAACTAAGTAAGTATATATATATCTTCAAGGCATATCGGGCCTATTGTGGTCAGAACCTTCTTAAAAACTTACATTTTCCCTAAGGTTCATTTATGATCTTTTCATAATTAGGTGATAAATTTCTAATTATCTAAGGTTGTCCTAAAGTCCTAATGACAACCATTCCCTTATGATGCATAATATCACAGATACAGTACATAATATACAGTTATTTACTCATCATACACAAATTAAAGTGAGGAATTGCTTGTTGGAATATATGGACCCTTGAGGACTTCTCAGGTCGCTCAGCTACCCTGTTAGTGATCGCTCAGCGACCTAGGGTTCTCCAGGTTGCTCAGCGCCCTGTCCAGGGTAGCTCAGTGAACACTGCGACCGCTCAAGTCGCTCAGCGGCTTGACGCAAAATCTGTTTTACAACTTTGCTTCCTTACTTGTTCCTCTCATTTTCTCAAGCTTTTCTCATGCAATCCTCTTAGGGTTACTCACAACATATTCCAACAATGCACAAGAAAATACTATAAACTTTCAAAAACATAAAAAACCACATATTCACAGCCAACATACAACATAGCACATTTCACACTATCCTTTACAAAACACCACACATAATCCACTAGAGTGGTGTTTTGCCTATGTTTACCCACTTGTGAAGAAGGTTTGGTCTTGGTGAAGAAACTTAAAGTAGAGTCCCAATAAGCCTTGAGATTCCAAAGCTTGTTGTCTCCCTTTCTCCAAGATGACAAACTTGAGAATGGAGGATGGTGGTTGCTTGGTTCTTGTAAGGGAAATGGGGTGAGTTTTTCTTGGTTACAAATGGGAGAAAATGAAGAGGCAAAGATGGTGGTGTGTTGGCTTGGTGGTGTTCGGTTTCCTCTTGGAGAAAAAGGAAACAACAATGAAAATGCAGAAGAGGGTGGAAGCACAATGGCTATGGTTTTTGGTCTTGAAACTAAGCAAGGAAATAAAGCAATTTGGAGAATAATTATGCATTTATTTTTTTTCGATCAAATCAAATTAATTTTCTTTAGAATAGATTGGACAAAGAAGGAAACAAAATTAATGACAATAATACTACAAAAATCAATCCAACTACCAAAAAAAAATTGAAAATAGATTTAAATTGACTTTTAACTATTAAAAAAATATAAAAAATTAAAAATTGATTTAAATTTACTTGAAACTATAAAAAAAATGGAAGCCAATTTAAAACAATTTTTAACTAAAAAAAATATTATGATAAAGGAATCAATTTAAATAGACTCTTTCTACAAAAAAAAAATAGTTTATTTTAATAATAATAACTTTCAAATTGGATTACTATTTTTCATGTTTTATTTAGATAAATTATTATTATTATTATTATTGTTATTATTTCATCATAATAATCACTACGCTAAACCCCACCCAACCATTACCAAAACACCTCTCTCTCGAACCCATCATCTCTGTGACTCTCGAATTCCATCTCTCTCTCTCTCACAGGCCACCTTCACGACGACGGAGAAGAGGAATCCGCCCGCCGCCACCAGATCCGGTCAACACCGCAGCCACCAACAGAGCGGTCACCACCCAACAGCAGCAGCGGTAGCGACAACCGGAGACGATCCAACAGCTGCTGAGGTATATTTTTTCCAGTGGTAATCTTATTAAATATTTTTTTTTGCTGCAATTTCTTTTTGGTAATTTGCACGGGGTTTGTTATGCGTTCATGTTCATGTTCATGTTCCTCCTTGTTATCATATTGGGGCTTTGGGTTGATGTTGATGTCTGAATTTATTTTTTTTTGGGTTTTTTTATTTGCCTTTTAAAATCTAATAAGTAATTAGATTTTTGAGGAATATAGAAATTGTGTGATTACTTTTAATGGTTAGTTGAACATGACACTTGCCGAATCTTGGCATTGTGTTGTTTTATTTGTAGGCGTTTCCATGGATGTGGAGTGGACTGAAGCGCGGTATGAGGCCCGTGAGGGCAGAAACAATAGAGATGATTCTCCTGCGAAAGAGCAATATGATGAGGATTTGGAGCAAAGCGGGGCAGAGAAATCCAGCAAGCACAGAAGTAAGGACAGGAAGAAGAGCAGCCGAGGAGAGGACAAGGAGCACCGAAGTAAAGACAGGGAACCGCTGAAGAGGGCTGCTGAGGATGTTTTGAAAGAGGTGAGAGATCCAGAGAAGGATAGACTGGTCAGCAGGGAACGGAAGAAGGAAGATAGGGATGAGTGTGAAAAGGACAGAGGTAAAGAGGGTAAGGCAAGGGACAAAGATTATGATAGAGAGAAATATAGAGAAAAAGAGCGGGAGAGGGATAGAGATACGAAGGACAAGAGTAAGGATAAAGATCGTGAGAGGGAAAGAGAGACGGAGAAAGATAGTGATAGGTCACGAGAGAAGGAGAAGGGAAAAGAGAAGGCTAGGGATAGGGATAGAGAAAGGGAAAAAGAAAGAGATAAGGCGAAAGAAAGGGAGCAAGAGAAGCATGGTAGGGATCGAGAAAAGGAGAGGGAAAGCTATAGAGATGTAGACAAGGATAAAGTTAAAGTTAGAGAGGAGAGGGAAACAGATCGAGATAAGGAAAGGTCAAGAGATAGAGTAAGCAGAAAGATTCATGAGGAATATTATGAATTGAATAATGTTGATGATAGAGCAGGTTATAGTGACAAGAGAGATGAGGAGGTTGGGAAGCAAGCGAAGGCTTCAAAGCTCAATGAAGATGAGAAAGATGGCGATACCTCAGCACATCTGTCATCAACAGAACTTGAGGATCGCATCTTGAAGTAAGTTAATTTATCCTTACTTGATATGTTATTATTATTTTATATATATATATATAATATAGATAGATAGATATATAGACATACATATGCACACATCTATATATTTTTCCTTTTGTAGTTTGTACTATTATCAACTGGTTTAATTTGCAATGTGAATTTGAAATGTATTATTTTATGCTCTAGATAAGGTTATTAAAATTGGGATCCTGCACATAATTTTGAGGGCTCTTTTGTAGGATCCGACTGATAGTTGAATTCTTTGTCCTAGTACATGTGAAGTGATAAATTTTGGTAATTTCCATTACATGCTAGAATAGATTACATTCAAAAGTATAAGAAAATTTGTTCAATATCAGTGAAAGAAAATAACATGTCCTAATGCTATTGAACCGATAGAATATGTAAAAGTTAGCATTGAATAAAGGACCAATTTTAGAAAGCCACATTTATATAGAATACAATAATTGATGTTAACAATCTAGTGTGTCTGTCCGTCATCCAAAACTGCGCACAATCCTTTCATTTGAAAGGTTCAATGAAAGTCCTGTCATTTTGCCTGGGACATGCTATTTTAATAGTATGTGTATTGTGTTTGATTTTATCGAAACAACCTATGTTAAATTTTATTTGGGTGGCTTCTAAGCTACACTCATTACCTTTAGAATGTCAGAAAACATTGTTCTGGACAATAAATGGCTATGGCATTTTCCCTTGGAACCTCACTCCTTATTGCATCGGGATATTCAGAGTAAGTATGGCTTATGCAGAAACGGGTGTGATGCAAGCTTCTTATTCTAGCCCCTCGAAATTCATTTCTCAAGGTTATACTACTTTTAACTCTTTGCTTTCCTTAAAGGTAGGTGTTGGTTCCCGTGTCAACTTTTGGGAGGACCATTGGATAGGAGACTCTTTCCTTAATATTGTTTTCCCTTGTCTTTATCGTTTATCCTTTTCACACAATTCTCCTATCCAAAACTTTTAGCATGCCACTTTATCTGTCTCAGTTTTTGTAAATCTATCTCCATGTCATTAAATTCTTTTTCTATAAAGAAAAACAATCTAAGACCAGGAAATACAAGAATTACTGATATATGCCTGACTCAAACTTCAATAATTAATGAAAGTGAAGATAACTGAACCATCAAAGTCTATGAAAACATGAATGTATGTGTCAAGGTTCTGAAAACCGGATCGGACTGACCCATCTGATTGGTTGAATCAGCAACTGGACTGGTTTGGATTTTGGATTATTCAGAAATCATAGGCAGCGTTTGTTTATTGAGACAAGACAGAAATATTGAGACACAGGGACAAAAATCCTATTTGTTTATTGAGACAAGCACAAAAATTTGTCTCAAAACAGAAAATGTGTATTTTCTGTACATCCGTTTTGCTGGGACACAACCTTTAAGATTAGGATAACGTGTTTTTTTTCCCTATTAAATTAATGCAATAAGGCCATTTTAAGTCATTTGGAGTGTATTTTCTATCTTGTCTATATTAAACCAAATAAGGTATACGAATAAGTGTGTCTTGTACATTGTTAACAAATAAAATAAAAGACTAACTTGTATGTCTATGTCTTTATGTCTTCGTCCCCGTGTCTCTGTGTTTCAGTCCTGTCTCAGCAACCAAATGCAGCCATATAGTACACTTTTTGTATAAACTAAAATCAATGTAATATATAATCCTCAAATGCATAAAAGTATGATCTATATGAACCATTTGATAAGATTCTTATGGATGTCCATTTTTTTCCTAACATTTGTCACAAATCATTAGCATGAAATGTGGATTGATGAAAGCCATATTATTTATAAATTTATTGAAGGTGTAAGTGTACCAAGTCTTAAACTAGTATCAACGGATTCCCCTTCCTTTATATAGATAGATATATGTTTTGTTCGTGTTGTGTCTGTGCTTGTGTTTCATAGTGCTCTCTGAACATTAAATTTCTATGGTCAAAATAAAAGTATGAAATTTATTCTGATGTCGCAATTTTACTTTTAAGGATGAAAGAATTGAGGACAAAGAAACATTCAGAAGCTGCTTCTGAGATCTCATCATGGGTTAATAAAAGTCGTAATCTTGAAAAGAAGAGAGTGTTGCAACGTTCAAAGATGTTTGAGGAGCAGGTTATTTTCTTTATCTTGTACCTTCAGTAAGTTGTGTATATTCTTTTCCAATTTAGATTTGTAATCGATACATCGTCGTCAAAATTTTTATAGGACAACATTGCTGTAGAGGGGAGTGGAGATGAGGACACAGCCCAAGATACTGTTGGTAGTTTTCTTTCCTTGCTTCTTTATCAACCCCCCTCTTTCCCCCCAAAACTCCCTTCCCTTTCAATATAAAAAAAGGAATTCTCTTTTTGAGCACCCAATTTGTTGGCATTCCCAGGACAACTTTTGGGAACAACTGGAAACCTTTTGAGTTAGCAAATTAATAGCATGTGTTTTGTTTAGTGTTTGAAACCCCAAAACCATAATTTAATCTGGCTAAAAGCTAAAAGACAAGCTTTCGCCCAAACCATGGTGTGGAGCTTTTCAAAAAATTCAAACTTGTTATAACTCGACTAGCTTTGCACCTGTGAAATATGTGGAATAACCTAAAAGATTATATTGTAGATAAATGCAATTAAGTAATTAATAAAGCATGATAGGTTCGTATAATTATCCAAAGAGCAGAAATTGAAACCTCATGTCAAAATCTGAAGTCATTCATATATCTGTAATAATTTTAGATTGGTGTTGTTAAAGAGACACAGTGATGATGCCTCAAATGACTGATTAGGTTTTTCCAGCAACCTAGTTATACTTAATACTTATTTCTTTGAGGAATACAAATCTATGTTTGATTGTTGATAATCTGGAGGATAAAGCAATACTTATTTGTTGATTATATGGTAGATAATCTAGCTGGTGCGAAAGTTCTTCATGGCCTTGAAAAAGTAGTGGAAGGTGGGACTATAGTTCTGACCATCAAAGATCAGCCCATACTTGCTGATGGTGACATTAATGAAGGTACACTTGCTTGATGGATTTATATATTATTTTGGTTTGAAGTCTGAGAATGACATGCATCTTTGTGTAACAGACCTTTTTGTTCTCACGTGGCAGAGGTTGATATGCTTGAGAATGTGGAGATTGGAGAGCAAAAACGACGGGAAGAGGCCTATAAAGCTGCAAAAAAGAAAACTGGCATATATGATGATAAGTAAGATGATCACTAGTATCAATTATGTATTAATAATTAATAATAAATATAGATGTTAAAATGAATTAGAAATTTTATGAAGTTTGTGCTCCGAATTTCAGGTTCAATGATGATCCTTCTTTAGAGAAGAAAATGCTTCCCCAATATGATGATCCCGCTGCTGATGAGGTTTGCTGCTCTTTTTCTTGAAATTCTGATATAAACTGGAACCAGAATTTACTGAAGTATATTGAATATAGCGATTCCTGTTCTGATATGAGAAAATAACAGTACATAATAGTTGTGTGTTTTAAGAATAAGGAAATTAAGGTAAATACAGAGAATAAAACATGTACAACACAGGCATTTTATGGGGCCTGTTCCTCCCTGCCTCACCACTCTCATCATTGCTTGCCTCCTTTCCAACCTCCTCCTCTTTATCCTTCCCTCAATGATTTCCACACTTACATACCACCTTTTCTACTGCTTTTCTTTTTCATGCCACTCTAGCAATCAAATGTCTCCAACTTAAATGTTCCCACACTTTCTTGCTTACCACAGAATCTGATCCTTTGTCACCTAACTCACCTCTATTTTTCTTCCTCGAGTAATTGAGGCCTAACACATTCCAAAGTAACAGATGTTTAGTGAGGTACTTTTATTGTCAATGCTTTTTACTCATCTGATTCTTTTATTCAGGGTTTAACTTTAGATGCAAAGGGAAAATTCTCAGGTGAAGCTGAAAAGAAACTTGAAGAGGTACGTTATACTTTTTTTAATTACGAATTTTATTAAATATTTTTGGATTTGATTAAAGACAGACATCCAATTTTCTGGGGGTATTAGATTCTTATGATAAGAATAGTGTCATATCATTGTTTACATGACTCTTTCTATTGTTCTTTTTGTGCTAATTCTTCCTCTTTGGAATTAGTTCCTCAAACTTGTTTTGGTCACATAAACATATCATTTGTTCATGTTTTTTGCTCGTAGTTTTTTCCGCTGATGCTGGTCTTTTTTTCCCTATTGCTAGCTCCGAAGAAGGCTGACAGGTGTTTCGCCAAATAACTTTGAAGATCTAACTTCATCTGGAAAGGTATCATCAGATTACTTTACTCATGAAGAAATGCTTCAGTTTAAGAAGCCCAAGAAGAAAAAATCCTTGCGCAAGAAAGATAAGCTGGACATCAATGCCCTCGAAGCCGAAGCGATCTCTTCAGGATTGGGTGTTGGTGACCTTGGTTCTCGAAGAGATGCAAGGAGGCAAGCTATCAAAGATGAGCAAGAAAGATTGGAGGCTGAGATGAGAAAGAATGCTTATGAGTCTGCTTATGCTAAAGCAGATGAAGCCTCCAAATTACTGCGTTTGGGGCAAACTCACCACATAAAAGCAGAAGATGAAACCCCACTTTTTGCAGATGACGATGAGGATCTTCGTAAATCCCTAGAAAAAGCGAGAAGATTAGCTCTTAAAAAGAAGGAAGAAGAAGGGACATCTGGCCCTCAAGCTATTGCATTGCTCGCGACATCAAATCATAATAATGAGACTATAGATGATCAAAACCCTGCAGCTGCAGAGTCTCGAGAAAACAAGGTAGTCTTCACAGAGATGGAGGAATTTGTCTGGGGTCTCCAGATTGATGAAGGTGACTTCCTACTTTGCATCTATTATTTAATAAACTTCATATAACCTCAGTTATAAAGTGTGGTGTTCGTGATTAAATATAGAACTTAATCATATATTTTCTTTCTAATTTTTTAAACATTTCTCTGGAAACCCAATATATTCTGTTAAATTAGCAATTAAAAGTTGCATTCGATCTCAAATAAGGTTTGACTGGTACGAATTCTCTTCTTGCTGACATTTATGTTGATGGTGCAATAATTATGTGAATGTGATATAATCTTTCTTTATCATGTTTGTTAAATATAATTGCCATTTTACATGTAAACAATGTTATGTTTGCTTATTGGAACTGTCGGAGAATAAATTATATTAACAGAAAGCTGATAAGTAGGAATATAACTTTGCATTTCTATTTTTTCTTTTTGCAGAAGCACGCAAGCCAGAGAGTGAAGATGTTTTCATGCATGATGATGAAGAGGAAAATGCTCCTGATGAAGGAAAGAGTGATGTGGCTGGTGGATGGACCGAAGTCAAAGAAACTAATATTGATGAACAACCTGATTCAGAAGAAAAGGAAGAGATAGTTCCTGATGAAACTATCCATGAAGTAGCTGTAGGGAAAGGATTGTCAGGTGCATTGAAACTACTTAAAGAGCGAGGAACACTTAAAGAAAGCATTGAATGGGGTGGCAGAAACATGGACAAGAAGAAAAGCAAATTGGTTGGAATTGTAGATGATGAAGGAAAGGAAGCACAAAAGAACAAGGAGATTCGCATTGAAAGGACCGATGAGTTTGGGAGAATTGTAAGTCTTCCATGTTCTTTATCATAAGTTACCACTACTGCAATATGTTCACATTTATAATTTATAATTTATCATTATGACACTTCACTGACATTTGGCCTTAGGAAAGAATAAGGTGGAGACAAAAACTCAGTAAAATGCAAAAATCGGAGATGAATGCTGTATCAATATGGCGCTTTGAATCTCCTCAAAGAATCATACTTGATATTGGCCTCTTGAAAGTTCAAACTTGTTTCTTATTTAACCAATAACTTTTATAAATTATCAAGTTGAAGAAAAACAAGTTTGAGGACTTTGATTCAACATTGCTAAGGGTTGAGCTTGTCATGAGGCTCCTAAACTCACATTTGAATTGGGGTAATTACTTTCTGGGTTGGGTGTCATTATTTTTTCGCACAAATTACTTACCAATCATGCAGAGAGAGAGAGTGGATGGAGAGAGGTAGCTGGGGGAGCAATGGTTGAAGGCAGAGATCAAATTTATTTGGAAATGGAACTAATTATTTTGATTAGCCTACGTAAAAGGGTAGTAAGAAATGTTAAGGGCAGACAATCATTTCCCCCTATCACCTGTTTATTTTTTCTATTTGTTTTGTTTTCTTGTTTGGGTTGAATTCATAGTGTAATTATTAAGTACTGAATGAGCTGATAGCAAAATATTATTGGAGTTTGACCTCTTACGCTTACTTACACCTTGTTGAGATCTGTTTCATAATTAATCTGTTCCAAATCCATTTATTACCTTTTTAATATTTATTTTGGGTATGTATCCGCAAGTACCCACGCATACCTCGAGCGTATCTGTACTGGATACGTACTGGTTTCGGGTACTTTGGCAAAACCCATGTACCCATGCTTCATAGGTTTGCATGTAGGTGCATATCAATGCTTAATCCCATTCATATCCAAGTTTTATTTTCAAATTGTGGTGGAACTGCTCTCTTGATCAATGTATTCTTTTATTGCTGCCAGTTGACTCCAAAGGAAGCTTTTCGGATGATTTCTCATAAGTTCCATGGTAAAGGGCCTGGTAAAATGAAGCAAGAAAAGCGGATGAAGCAATATCAAGAAGAGTTGAAGATGAAACAAATGAAGAGTTCAGATACACCATCACTGTCTGTGGAGAGAATGAGGGATGCTCAAGCTCGACTGAAGACTCCCTACCTTGTTCTTAGTGGCCATGTTAAACCAGGGTATGTTTTAACTTTGAAGATTTTTTTGATAAAAGTTTTAACTATTAAGATTTATTGCTGATTGCCGAGGTTTAGATAATAATAAATTAATGTGTACCTTCAATGAAATGAAAAGGTAGGACCGTGTTTCATTGCTGAAAAAGTTGGAGCTGCAATGAGTGACATGGTCTTTCTCCTTTTCTAAAAGCATTGTACTTCCTTTCAGTACATGTCTACATCTTGGAGTAAAGACTAAAAAATGTTCAAATGCTTATATAACACCAATCTGGGGATCATTGTAGTGATCTATATCTCGTGGTCTATTATCTAGATAAACAATCAATAGAGCATTGAGTGGTGTTAATTTTCTGAAAAAAGAAAAATTTTATTGAGATGAAAAGAAATATACAAAAAGTAGGGCTGTACATGGGTCGTGTTGGGTTTGACCCAACCATGACCCGACCCACCTAAAGGCAGGTTGGGTCATTTTTCCTTTCTGTTTTTGGGTTGGGGACCCGCTTAGCACCCGACCCAACCTTAACGGGTTGGGTCAATCGGGTTGTGGGTGATCTGTAATATGTGTGTTTTTTTTTTGTTGTGATAAAAGTTTCATTTTTTTTTGGATTAACTTTTTTTAAAAAAAAAATAAAAATCTGTTTTTAAATTAAAGTTTAGGGTTTAGGAATAAAATGGTCTTAAGCCCAAAAAGAAAACAAATCTAATGACAAAAAATATCGTGTGTATGGAAAGTTCATATATAAAAAAAAACACCTGTTTTTTAAATTAAAAAACCTGTTTTTTTATTTTAAAAAACTGTATTTTAAAAATTCAAAATCAAAAGTAATATCAATGTAATACTTTCCTTGTGTTTTTCCTGACCAATTTCAAGCATAAGTCCACACATACGGCATTAAGCCTACATAATCCATAATCCATAATAATCCATAAAGACAACAAATTTAAAAGCAACATTATCTAACTAATTTAAGCACAAATACATAACAAAAGACAATACTACCTGACTAATTCAATATAATCCATAACAAAAGCACAAATCCATAATTCAGCAGCTCTTTGTCAACATTTTCTTTTGTGGCTGAGCTTGTAGACTCACTGCACTTGCTAAATAATTGTTAGCACGTGTTTAGATAAAATATTAAATTTAAAAGTACAAATTTAAGAATGGTAAACATAAATAAATTTACCTCATGGATGAGGTAATAAAATTCTATCAATCTCAATCTCTTCAAATTCTAAAACTTTTGCAACAATACAAGGATGCAAATTCAGCATTCAATATACAAAAAAAAAAATAAAGTTAAAAAATTTAGAAACAATAATTGTATGCCTTTTTCATTTTCTTGTTGATCCATCTTAGTAGGTTGATGACTTAGCCAATTTTGTGTGCAAGTCAAGCCCTCTACTGTGGTGGGGGAGCTAACGCACTATGGTAAAGATCAAGCACACATCCTCTAGTGCTAAAAGTAGACTCCAATGATACCATAGCCACCAGAATAGCCAATACATCTCTAGCTAAGCGAGATAAAACATTATACTTGGCTGTGTTCCTTGTCTACCATTTCAAAATATCAAATTCTTCACCATCGTCGACAATGACAACTTCATCTTCGAAGTACCTCTCCAACTCATTCTTTTATATCTCACCTTGCCTTTGTTTTGCTCTCAATCTGTACATATCTTTAAGTGGGATAGACTTGGTCATTCCAGTACTATTAACATCAATATTTCCATTGTTAGACCTTGATCCAACATCAGATGATGCAACAAAACTACGCACATCAGTAAAGATTGGACTTGTTTTCTCATAATGAGCATACAACTTGTAGATCAAGTCTATCAATTTCCCACTACCTCCTTGGACTTGACATTGTTATTACTAGAATCATACATATTAGCAAAGCAAAATTCAACACAATCTAACTTATATTGTGGATCAAAAAATACAACCACTAGCAAAATTAAATTCAAACTCCCATTAGCATCTCAATACTTATCAAACTTTGATTGCATATTACCAGCCATCGCCCACAAGAGTGTATCCCCACTTTTAGACCATTCCACCAAAGTATTTTGAATTTCAAATAGTTTATGGAAGAATTGACTTGAACTAACATGCAATGAAGTAGAAAGACGTCTATAAGCCTCCCGAAACCTTTGAACCACTTTCAACATCATATAGTCGAATTCCACCTAGTTGGCACATCTAGAACTAGTTTTTGATTACTATCTAGATTGATATCATTAGCACAATTTTGAAAACATGCCAACCTAGATGGCGATGATCTTACATACAAGCAACTCTAATTTTCCCTATGGTGGCATCCATTTCCTTCATATTCAGCTCATCACTAACAATCAAATTTAAGATGTGAGCAGAACACCTCATATGCATATACTTCCCTTCTAGCACTGGAGTACCATTCCAATGACTCATACCTCTCTCCAAATAAGTTAAAGATGAGGTAATTGCTGTAACATTATCAACAGTTACACATCTAATCTTGGAAATTCCCCAATCTTTTAGGCAATTCTGTAAAGCTTTTCCTATGGTGTCACCCTTATGATCAAAAATCAATGCAAAACTCAAGATTTTTTTGTGTAAAACCCATCCCTCATCAATGTAATGACCAGTCACACACATGTAATTGAAATTCCGAATTGAAGTCCATGTGTTGGTTGTTGTTAGGGAAACAACTTGTTGGTTTAATGACAAAATAGACTTCTATTTAATTTTCTCAAATTCAAATAATTGCTTGCAATCTCTAGCAACGATTACATGACTAGGGATTTTAAATTGTGGTAGATTAGTGCTGCAGAAATCCTTAAACCCATTGTTCTCAACAAATCTAAAGGGAGCTCATCAACGACTATCATTCTACAAAGTGTTTTCCTACATTTTTCTTGACTAAATTCAACAAGATTCATAGACATAGTCCCATCATCACTCGACTTTCCGAGAAGAATTGTCTTTTGCTTCATATCAACATTATTGGGGTGTTTTGCACAAGTTTTCATATGCTTATTAAGGTTATTAGTGCCATGACTTTTACCACCACCATAAGCATATGCCTTGTTACAATGAGCGCAAAAAGCTGAACCCTCATCACGACCCACAATAAAATGATCCTAACAGGCTGCACTAGCCACTCTACTAGCTTTTCTTTTAGTTGAAGTTTTAGTAGAATCACCTGATGGAGGTAGAGCCGAAGGTGAAGCTGTAATTGCTCCATCATGTTGAGTCTCACTTGGAGTTGAAATTGGAGTTAAAGATTGAGGAGTGGGAGTACTCGCAACTTGATTCCCACTTGTGTTTCTTTCACCATAATGCTGGACAACCTAAACAATATAACAAATAGTCAAACACAATGTAAGGAGAAACAAGCATACAAGCAGAAACTGGGACATAATCAAGGAGAAACAAGCATACAAGCATAAAACATCATGTTGAGAAATAATCATACAAGCAATAACAAAAGGAAGATGGAAAATCAAAATTAGAGCAAAATCAAATGTAGGGCTCAAATTAGGGCAAAGTCAAAATCAAACCTCCTCAAATTAGGAGATAGAAAACGATGTGAGAGGGTGGATCGTTGGTGGTTGTGATGCCGGGAACAAGCTGGATTTGGTGGTGGTGGCTTCCTCTTCTTTGTTGTTGTCGGAGGTCCTTCGGTTGAGAGAGTGAGAGAGATGGAAGAGTGAAAATGAGAGAGATGATAAAGGAGAGTGATAGGGTGGTGGCACCGTGAGTAGATCGGTGACTGGGGTGGTGGCAGTTTCGGTGTTGAGGTGCTCGACGGTGAGGGCCTGAGGGAGATGGAAGAGTGAGAGTTTGAGGGAGATGGAAAAGGAGAGTGGAGGGGTGGTGCCGCCTGCGCCGTGAGCAGATTGACGAGGTGGTGGCGGCCGAGGCTCGATGGTGAGGTGGGTCTGAGGGTGAGGGAGAAGGAAGTGGTGGCCGGTGAGTGAGAGTGAGAGTTCGAGAGAGAGAGAGAGAGAGAGAGATGGGAATGCCGGATGTGTGTGTTTATTGTGTTTCTATAAGTGGGTGTGTGTGTGTAACTAAGTGGGTGTGTTTGTTGAATAGAATTAATAATAATAATAATAATAATTTTAAAAAATTAAAATAAAATAGGGTGGTCGGGTCGTGGGTCGGGTTGCAGAATCGAAACCCGGCCCTATATACAAGACGGGTCAGTCGGGCGTGACCCGGCAACCTCACCCAAAGGGGGTTGGGGTGGGTTGGCGGGGACCTAACCTGCTGTTCAGCCCTAACAAAAAGTTAGGCGGACAAGAGATCCTATTTACAAGAAGAAGAACAAATGCGAAAAAAAATATCAATGAAGTAGAACTTTCCCGTCTCTCTAGTCTTAACATATTTGAGAGGGAAAATCCTCTAAAATGATTATTGCGTTATACGAAATAGAAGCATACACCTAATTCTTATTATGCCTACAAATTCCTTGTTTCACCATTTGAATTATCTGGATTCAGTTTTTCTTATCACATTTCGTACCTTGTCATTATTCCCCTGTCTACAGCCTGTCAGTGTTTGCGGTTGCTTTATCAAAAGTGCAGTGATCAAACTGTTTTGTTTGGATCATTGGGTACTCTCAGATAGAATTACCTCTCACTCTCAGTAGAGGGTGCTTCTATTATTCTGACAGATTCCTTGCCTCTACCATATGCATGTTCATTTCTAGTAATTTCATTATCTTCACACTATTCCCCTTCCTGTAGTCTCCACGCACTTCTTGCCATAAGTGCGTTTGAGGTTGCTTTATGGAAAATGATGCTAGTGAAATTGTTTTTGTTTGGGTACTCTCAGATTAAATTTCTTCTCATCTCAAAACACCAGAAGTTATAAAAGTGGCATCTCATGTTTGAATTCCAATATATTGTGAATTACTTTTGGCATGAAGCGGATTCCTTGTCTGATGAGTGTTTTTATTCTGTGAACGCTGATTGACACTAGAAGACACTTATCCGAAACATGTGTCCAATCAAATACATAATTTTTTTTTGCATGGCCCGGACATGCTCGAACACAGCCCGAAAACTTTCGGACTAGGTCAGACATGAAATTTTTTAAAATAAATTAATAAATATCAAAATTTTTTGTCTGGAGAAGTATGGACCCTTTGAAAATTAGTTAGTGTTGACATAAGAAATTATTTAAAATGCTCCATATATTTTGAATGGGGTTTAGAAAGCATTGAAAATTTGTGGTTTAATATCATTGAAAATATCACGTTATTATTGTAAATCTTGATATATATTAAATATAAAATCCATTCGATTGCCTCTATCTAA
Source organism: Nissolia schottii (assembly GCA_003254905.1). NCBI lineage: Eukaryota > Viridiplantae > Streptophyta > Magnoliopsida > Fabales > Fabaceae > Nissolia > Nissolia schottii. Next base: position 239,674 of record QANU01074999.1, on the reverse strand, counting down.
CAACTTAAGCTTGTGGGAGAGATGATTTTTGACAAGGAATTAGAGCCTTTATGACCAAATGGTCTTGAGTTCGATTCTCGCCGGCCTCATTCTTCTAAAATTATGTCAAATTTCAGCACAAGGAATGTCACGCCCATTGGGCTCCATGCGTGAGGAGGCGTGTTAACTATAAAACCCATTCAATTACTTTTGCCCAATAGCTAAAGCTTTTGAAAGAAATAATTCCTGAAGTGTTCGTGTCCTGTAAAATTTTGAAGTTGGCGTGTACCCATTTTCGTGTTGGTGTTTGTGCTTCATAGCTTCTCACTATTCCCCTGCCTATCACCTGCACTTCTTTAGCATAAGTGTGTTTGAGGTTCCTTTCTGAAAAATACATTAGTGAAGTTAATTTTGTTTGGGTACCATCAGATAAACATCATATTGTGCTAGGAGTTGGAGTCTAATGAAAATTGTCTTTAGTTTTTTTTTACCCTAAGGATATTATGCTAGTAAAATTAATTGCCTATCTCCTGTATTGTGCAAGTGTTCTGATAATTCTGATAATTAAATAAACATAACAGGCATGTTTGTTATTACCTTTCTCTGTTTCTCTCATTTTCTCAGTTAATGTACTGTTCTATTTGTTTGTTGTTTGCAGACAAACAAGTGACCCGAAAAGTGGTTTTGCTACAGTTGAGAAGGATCTTCCTGGGGGCTTGACACCCATGCTTGGTGATCGAAAGGTAATTTATGGCTGCATTATTTTGTTCTCCATCATGTTTCATTTTGCATTAAACCTAAAAAAAACTTGACATTAGGATTTAGGGTATAATCTATAGATATATCATATACCCCCCCTCACTTACCAATTAGGATTCAGTATTCTTTTCAGGTCCTATCATATTTGGTTTTCATCCCAAATATGATAGGTTTGAGAAGCGCTAACTAATTACTATGACCTATTAATATGCGGTCGTGTCCAACAATGTTTTGGTGTTAGATTTAGGGTTGAAGAAACTATGATTTTAAGCTTAAAAAAATTGATATATCTGTGGGGTCCTTCACATGGAGTTTTAGATCTTTCATAATAGTCTTTTGCTTTTGCAACTGGGTGGTGGTTTTTTGTCATTGGTTCACAGAATTTTTAGAATTCCCTGGAATCTGATATACGTGAGGAACGTTGAACTCCCACATTTGATTAAGTGTAGAAACCAAACTCCTAGGAATTTCTTATTTCCTAGTAGGGTATTCATTCTAATACATTTCCCAACTTCTCAAGCATTCCATACCCACCTGTTATAATTTTGGCTGTTATTCAAGGGTTTTACTAGTGTGTGGCTTAAGGGTAGTTTTTAAGCAATCAAAGATAGAATTCAGGATAAATGGAAATTAGAGCATCAAATATGTTGGGAACTCAGTCATACTTCTCAGTTAATATTTCCTATTTTTGATTCCTTGACTATTACAGGAACTTGTTAGCAGAACCATTTATCGAATTAAATAAAGTTTGTTCAATTATGGCCTATGTTTGACACATGACTGAACTGAAAGGGTTCAGTATGACCTGTCAAGGGAACTTTTAAGTGATTACTGATGTGATGGAATTGGACTATAATTTCCCACAAATACGATAGAAATGTTGTTATATTCTCATTGTATTGATATCAAATTCACGAGGGGGTGATGGAAATATACAATGAAGAAAACAAACCCAGAAAATGAGGTACCATTGGTCCTTGGGCAAGTTTGAGAGGATCTGGCACCCAAGTTTCGCTTACGCTTTGATTTCTCCCTTTTTTCTCTTTTCCTCCCCTTTTGTTATATTTTTCCGCATGAATCAACTCACACACACTCGTACATTTTTCTTCCAACTTAATAGTGTCAAGATCCATCTGTCACTGTTGATTAAGTGTAGAAACCAAACTCTTGGCAATTTCTTATATCCTAGTACGAAAATCATTGTAATACATTTCCCACGTACTCCTGCATTTCCTAACTACTGGTTATAAACTGGCTTTTATTCAAGGGTTTTACTAGTGTGTGGCTTAAGGGCTCTTTCTTGTGAAGGTAGAGAGAGAAAGGACTCTTTCCTAAATGATTTTGAGGTCTTGTTGAAAGAAAGGATCAGTTACAGGCAAAAGACCAAGATCCTGTGGGCTAGGGAAGGAGATGTGAATTCTATGCTTTTTCATAAAGTGATATCGGGGAGAAAGAGGAAAAGTTTGATTAAGGAGTTGGAAATTGGGGAAGGTTGGTTTGTTGTAGAAAGTGGTCCTATTGCTGAAGAGATTACAAGGTTCTATAAGGATTTATATACTCAGGAAAACCTTTCTTGACTTTTCATTGAAGGTTTAGATTGGTTTGCTATCAGTCAAGACAGGCTGTTTTTGCAGGAAAAAAATGCAGTTTGGTGTATGGATATAGATGAGTCACCAAGTCCAAATAGTTTTACTCTTGGCTTTTTTCAAGACTGTAGGGATTTTGTTAAAGTTGACCTCTTGAAAGTGCTTGATGCCACAGGAATGGAAGCATTGGAGTTAATGTAAGTTATTTATCCCCTTCATTACTAAGAAAGATATGTCGATTAGAGTTAAAGATTTTAGACCAATCAATCTTGTTGCCAGTCTGTACAAGATCATCACAAATTATTGTGGTTTTAGGAGATACCATTTCAAAGAATTAGTGTGTTTTCATTGTAGAAAGACACATCTTAGATGCTGCTTTGATAGCTAATGAAGTGATGGATGATATGAGCAAAAGGTCAAAAATATGTCTTGTTTTTAAGTTAGATTTTTAAAAAGCCTATGACAGAGTTAGTAGGAGTTTTTCAGAGAAGGTGCTTCAAAGGAAAAGGGTTTGGCCCTAGGTGGGGAAATTGGGTTTTAGGTTGTCTTATTTCGAGCACTTCCTCAGTATTTGTTAATGGTGGTTACTTTGGTGGTAGATGTCCTTTCTTTTTCTTTTGATATTTCAATTGAAAGCTTAAACCCAAATTTGGGTGAGCTGTACATCTTAGCATTACCCCCATCTAGTCTCAACAATGGTATTGCCTAAATGAAGGAGGAAGGAGGTTTGGGTCACTACAATTTGGTGTTTAATAATATTGCCTTAACAACTATAAGGCTATGTGTTACATACCCAGCAGAAGCTGAGTTGGATAATAAAAAAAAGAAAGGAAAATAATAGGGGAAATAAAGAAAATACAGAAAAGGAAAGGGACATAAAGAATTAATGGGCAACAAATCCGGAAACTAATAGGAGAGCAGCAGATTTTTATTAGGAGAATAATGGGAGGAAATCGTGTTGATTAGCAGCAGAAAATAATGAGAAACTGAGTTGATTGGCAGCAGATCAGGAAAGAATAAGTTAGGGAGATATATCAGGAAGGAAATAAGTTAGTAGAAATATATTAGGAAGGGAATCATGGTCAATCCCTTGATTCTCTCTCTCACGGTTGTATAGAATAGCTCTAGGAGAATAGGGAAAGCATTCCAGAATTGAATTAGGAACTAGGAGGCCGAAGGGAGCCTTTATTCCCAGGACCGTTTCTTTATTTTCATTCAACAGCCACCTATTGTACCGAATTGTTCAGTAAAATTCCCCTCTGGAGTTTCTGAACCTATTAATAAGATTATCATCATTTCAGCAATTGTTTTTCATTGATACCAATTCTTACACTATGGCACTTTCCTTCATAGCCTCACTCTCTTTGGCATCAAGTAATCAAGAGTGTGGCTTTGACGAGAATGAGCGGGATGCTAAATCTGAATCTCTTCTCATTCTAGTCCTCGGAAACTATTATCCCAAGGTTACTCTACTTTCCAACCTTTGCTTTCCTTGCAAACATTGTAGTCATTCCCGGATAGTGGTGTGGAGCTGCTGATCCCAAAAATGCTATAGCAGGATGACTGCTATTCTAAAAGTTATAGATAATTATGTGCTATTTATATAGCATACATAAATTTTCAACAATAAGAAACTATCCACAATTACACTCATTCATCATCTATAATTTAAAGTTATAATCCATAGGGAAAAGTGAACAAAGAACACCAAACCAAAGGATGAAACGACAAGAGGAGTGGCTGGCTGAAGGGAAAAAAATCATGGAAAAACAGAAAGGAAAAAACGAAGATTCAGAGGCTACAGTTGGTAGAAGGTGGAGAAGCTGCTGTGCTCTCTAGGCTCAAGGCTTGGTTTGGTAAAACTGTGGCTTTTCAAAAGCTGCTGTGCTCTCTGAACTCTCGAAAAGCTACTCTTCAAAAGACAGTGATATTGTTTAGTACAACATGATAAAAGCGACTTTTAATAAGCAGAAGTCACAAAGTAGTGTCTGCTAAATATACTGTAAAATTGTTTCTAAAATATACAATGACTAGAATAGACAAATAATAAGAGGACCGACGAGGGAGAACCAAAATTTTAATGGATAAATGGGTAAATTTGGATGTCTATTTAAATTTAAGGTTATTTAATCTTTTTATATCTTGAAGAGCACAAGCCGACTTTGAAAAGTTATTTTTGAGAGCTCCTAAAAGCACCTTTGACTCGCACGAGCCACAAGCCACGAGCAAACACTCTCTTACTTTTTGGTTTACCAAACACAAAAAGGTGACTTATGCTTCTTGAGAGTAAGAGCACACTTGACTGAAGTGAGAAACCCTAGCAGAGAGGTAACAGAGAGGGTTCAGCGTTTTCAATGTCACAAACAGGGACCCGACAACCAAAAGGGGTCAGAACATAAGGGGGAAGGCTGGCCGACCAGAACCCAGGTGGCGCGTTGCCGGAAAAGTGCCTGGAAGGCGGCGCGTGTACCTCACGCGCCCGTTAAAGCTCGGGATTGTGGCGGAGCGTGGCGGCGCTTGGATGGGTGAACGGCGGCGAAACTTCGGCGCTGTCACGGTCAGCGGTGGGCGGTGCAAGTGGCGGTGGTCGTGAGGTCACCGGAGCAGAATAGGTTGGGTTAGGGCATGGTAGTGGAGGCAACAGTGAATAGTGAAAGGGGGAAGGAACCAGGAGCCCTGGCTCTGGATACCAACTTGAAGCTGAATGTTTCTTATCTTATTTCATTAGAAAACTTTACAATATATAGATATGATAATAAAGAGATAAAAGGAAACTAAATCAATCATACTAATACTATCCTAAAATAGATAAATCAAATCCTGTCAAATATTAACAAATATTCAACAAGCACCTCTCAAAAAGCTGTTCCAAACCAAGCCTAAAGGCAAGTCCCTTGGTTGGTAGGAGAACACATATGCTCTGTTCTTCACATGAAACAATAGGGTCATAGGGATGTTGTAGCCTGTAAGTGGGTAGGTTGAAGAAGGTAAGATGTAGTGACGCCGAACTAGAGATTTCCTTAGTTTAAGTAGGGGCAAACTGGAGATTTTGTTTGAGAGGGAAAAATAGTAACTCCACAAGTTTGAGGGTGAAATAGAAATTTGACTAGTGCAAGTGAGGGAAAAACAAAAACTTCACTGGCTTAAATGAGGACAAACAAGTAATTTCTGTCGTGGAAATAGCGTGCTTTGCTATAAATGCAGACGACTGCAGTGACATTTCCACCACCGAAGCCACCTAAACCACCAGACCCGCTTGCAAGTGGGTGTTTGGATCTTCTGATACTGCTTCTGCTGCCTTAACCGCCTGACTTAAAAACCTCCGTGACCGTCGTGAAGGATGTCTAGGCAGTGGTGACCGCCGTGCAATCTTCGGCGTGCCACTGCATGTCAGATGAGAATCAGATGAGAGGGGCTAGTGACGGTGGAGGAGCTCCCGGCTTTGCAATAGTTGGGAAACCCACGACCACTTCTGGAACTGTCAGATCTCAATGTCTTTGCCACGATGAAGGGGGGATGCGGATGGAAAAAAATGCTATCAGCTGCAGCGTGAGTGACTAGGATGAAGCAAGAGGCCGTGCATGTCACAGACTGGGTCAGAATTTTAACTCAAGGGGTCAAGCCCAAAACCAAGTTTCTGTAGAAAATCATCACATTATAGGGCTATTGGGCCAAACCCAAACTAAGATAATGAAACGGATGATGGGTCAGACAGACCCCAATAAATGAAAAGCTACAACACTTGCTACAAGGGTACAAGAAGTCTGAAAGTGGATGCTGGGAAAATGAGTTTATGATATTATGGGCCAAAGCACCAGCAACAAATGCCATTGAGATGCTCAACGACACCTGCCTTAATGTCAATTACATCTCTTCTCAGGCAATTTTGCATTCTCCTCACTTGCACCATGAGGTCCCACTTGCTTTTGTTGGCCATGGAATGTCTTCGGCTGGTGGAGTCCATGACTCTTTAGTGTTTGGTCCAGGAGGAACCATGGCTGGTTAACCAAGTTTTACCTGAACAGACTTGATAACCCAACCCAACTTGAAAATATTGAGTTGGGTTGGATTTGCTGGGTCATTTGGTTTGCCAGGACCCATGGGCACCCTTGTCTTTTGAATTAGTCATCCTTTTGGGTCTCCTTGATAATTTTAACATGTCTCTCACCCTCGATAAAAGATTTTGGTCTCTTGATTCTGTTGGGTTGTTTACTTGCAAATCTTACTTTCAGTTCCTAAGCCACTTTGTTTTAAACTTCTTTCCTTGAGAAACCTATTTGGAAGTCCAAAGCATTACCTGTTTAGGTCAAATCCTTTATTTTGACAAATGTGCTTAACAAATTAATACAGATGATATGTTGCAAGTTCGAAGTCATCATAGACGCGCATTTTGTGTAGTGAGAATTCGAAACTAGTTGCTCTTCTGTTTTTGCACTGTTCAATGGCTAACCTCTTACTGAATAATTTTTTTGCGTTCTTTGATGAATGTTGGGTGGGCCCTGCAAACTTAGATACTTTCTTGTTGACAAGCTATGCTGGTTTTGGGAGAAGGAAGGAAGTTAAATTCTTGTTGCAATGTATAGTTTTTGCCATTATCTGGTGCATTTGGCTAGAACGCAATTCTCACCCCTTCAATGGCAAATTCTCATACAAGCATGTTTTGTGGGATAAGATTAGGTATTTGTCATTTGTTTGGTGTAAAACTCTCAAATTTTTTGAGGATTTTGCCCCTCCAATACGTTGATAGAATGGAAAGCCCTTCTCCATTGTTAGCCTTCTATAATTTTGTATCTCACATTCTCTTATCTTTTGTTTCTTCTCTTAATGAAATTCTTCTTTTATCAGAAAAAAAAGGTATCTACACTACCACGTGAGTAGTTGTTACTTATCTGATGGACATCATTGTGTGAATCATGTTACTCTGAGGAACTAATCCTTCCTAATGTACACCTTTGTCATCGATGCCAATAATCCCTCCCTCAAGATTCACCTTGTCTTACTAGGTGAAATGTTGGAAACCATGTCTAGAACAATTTCTGGAAATGTTGGAAACCATGTCTAGAACAATTTCTCCCAAAACTTTAGAAGTTTGGTAGAAGAAAATGAATGAATGTATATCTTAACAAACAATATCTACACTGCCACGTGAGTTGTTACCTGTCTGACTGATATTGCCGTGTGAATCATGCTGCTTTAGGCACTAATCCTTCCTAATGTATACCTTAGTCACCGATGTCAGTAATCCCTCCTCTAAATTCACACCTTGTCTTACTAGGTGAAATGTTGGAAAACTATAATGGAACATTGGAGCGCCTGAGTTTTTAAATGATGGAGGATCCTGCCATTGCATGAGTGATTCAGACTTGCTTTGGTAATACTATAGCATGTGTGGTAGCCTATATAGTGCAACTGGCAACTGCAATTAAATTTTATGATAATTCTCTACTTGTTTATATAAAGGCTTGCTGAGTGCCAAACTCTGTAATCCAATTTACATATTTATAGTCTCTACTCTAGTGCCATCATATATCTGACATTATACAGATTAAATTTGGTTATTTTAACGTTGCATGGGAGAGCCTTACAATATGAGATGTTGAATGGAATAGTTACCTCGAATGCATTTATAAATCTCACCACGTCTTTGATAAATCTTTATGCATAATTTGCTTCTTGCATTCAGTTTTAGCTTTTGCGTGTTCCTTTGTTTAAAACCATGTTTTATCGTTTCAGGTGGAGCACTTTCTGGGAATTAAGAGGAAAGCTGAGCCATCAAATTCCGATACCCCAAAAAAGTCGAAGTCTTGAATCCTTCGCCATCGAATTTGTGCATTTTAAGCTTGAGTGGGACCCATACAATGTTCATCTATTATGTTGCTGACTGGAGACGGTTTACAACAGAATTTGTCTTTGTTCACATTTCGTTGGTCAAACATGATTTCATTTCCTTCGAAGATGTGAAATGACTAGCAGCCTGATGCAGCTGTGGTTATATTTGGTCCGATTGCATGCGGTCCAGAATTCTAGCTTCCTGCATAATTAAAAGTTGATTTTTAATCCCGAGTATAATCTTAGATTTTGGTCATTCTTTTGGGTTAGAATAGTCGCATCATGTATTTATTTATTTCTCGGGTACAATTACCTACTGATTCATCTTGCGTATCATAGAACTTCATGTCACCTTAAATATCCATCTAGAGATAGGCGATTAAAAAATGGTATATATATATATATTTTTTTCTATCTTTTCGATAAACCTGTTTGTCAATTTATTTCTTCAAAAGGGCTGGGCAACGCAACGCTCACTATTATAGTGATCCTAAAGATAGTAGAAATTTTGGCCTTTTTTAGAAGGAAAAGACTTAAATTAAGGCATGTTAACAAGATTACAATATAATCATTCATTGTTCGGAAAACAAAATTCAATGATAACGAATTAGTGATGATAAAAAAAAAACTAGGTATCCAATACCCTGAGCGCGAACACAACACTGCTTTGATCTTTGCGCTGATCACTAAAACATTTTTCAAAATCAGCTCCCTCACTCGCGGCTCTTCGCTTAGCATGTGATGAAAAATATTGGTGTCGCTAATGCGTTCGACTTTTAAGTGCTATTTGTTTTGCCTAACGTGGACAAATTATGTCATTTTTTTGTCTCGACATCTGAAACTAATACTGTATTGATGCAACCAGAGTCTCCCTCGCTTTTGTCTTCCTATTTCTTTTATCCTTTCTTGTGTACAAGTCTCTACAATTGCAACTATTTGAAAACTATTTTATATTTATGAACAGGGTTATCAATCTTGTAAACCATAGATTAACTTAAATGATAAATTTGTAAGAGTTTATTTATTATAAAAATAACATTAAAAATTATTAAGGAAAAATGTTGAGAAGACTTAACTTTAACCTATAAGTCAACTTGTCCCCCAAAATTTTAAGTTGGTTTATAAATTGATTTGTTGGGTCTCTCAGACATTAAAAATTATCTATATTTATCGTAAGTAAATATCTGTCAAAATTTCACTTCCAAAATCGTAACGAGATACATACAATTCTTTACTCTATTTTTGAAGGCTTTTGATTTATTTATTTTATGATTACAATAAAGATGTGATTAAAAATAATACATAAATATTTTAAGAATTTAAACTTTAAACATTTTCAAGATACTAAAAGTTTTAAATAAAATATTTAATTTAGACCTAATATAAATTAGACCGATAAATCTTAGAATATTGAATCTAGATAATCGTATTAATATCACAAAATATATATTTTAAACTTGAAGAACAAGATTGTTTTATTAAATAATATATTAATATTATTTTAAAATATATACTATATTAAATAATTTTATTTAAAAGTTTAAAAAATAAATATTGACTTATTTAGGAAAATAGGGTAGAGTGTTTGATAGGTGTAGCTTAAACACCTATTTCTTCTCTTATAAATAGACATTTTGGATGATTTTTATGCCTAAGGTTGTGTATTTGCCACGGTTTATAACTCTGCTTCATTTATCTAATTTTGAAGTAATTGATTAATTCACACTAATTATGTGGCTTTTATGATCAACCCTACACACATAATATTACTCTGAGTGTTGTGTGATAGGTGATTGATATATGTGAAAAATGGGGGAAGAAGAACATACTTGAAAGGACTTGAGGACAGGAAGTGGTGGAAAAATAAAGCTAACGCGCAAAATTCTATGTCAAGTAATTTTTAAGTTTGACATGTCATTAAGAATCAACCATATCTTCCTCATTCCAATTCTAAAAGAGGAAATCCAAGTGTCTAAATTGACGAGAAGAAAAAGATCTACATCTTTCGTGAAGACGCCGAGAGTTAACACAAACAATTTGGAGTTCAACAATCGTTCAAAAGAAAAGATATCGGTAGCTGCTCGCCCCAGCGAGAGGCCACAACGTGAAGATTCACTGCAATGACTTTTCTACACTACAGCGAGCTAACAAAATTCTGGTGATGTGTTAGTGGCGTGAAAGTATAGAAAGGGGCATGCTAACTTAATTTTTTCCTATAAATAAGCCCATACTTTATGAAGAGTACGGAACTTAGAGAGCTTTTTCCTTTTGCACTTTTTATATTTTAGATTAGCTTTAGGTTAGGTTTTGGCTATTAGACCCTTTTCCTTTTTCCTCTTCTCTTTCAGTTTTATCTTATTTTTGTAATTCTTTTATAGAATAGTTGTAATTGGCTCTAGCCAAGGAGGGTCTCAAGCTTATGGATCTATCATGAGTCCTTGCCCATGAATAGAATTTTGGTTTGTTTTCTCTTTCTCTTCTTCTCCATCTTTACTTTTACAATTTCATTGAATGATATTGATGTGTAATTGTATTGATTTAGTTGTCTGTTGAGTGCTTGTCAATTTGATCAATTGATAGGGACTTGATTAAACTGGGAAATTTCTAGGTTGTGCATCTAAGTTGTAATGATCAAGGTTATTAAAATCTTGAGAATAGTTTACGATTTTACTACATGAAACGAGTTCACGTTTTCGTTGGTAAACTCTTATGAGTTAAGTAAACTCTTAACAAAATCATAAATTCTCGAGTTTACTGAGATTTTACGAGCTTACTTAAAATTTTGAGTTTGATAACCTTGGCAATGATATTGAGATCTTGATTCATAATTTGGGGATTAATTAATTATGTGTGTTTGTTGTAACGATATTGAGATGAACACGCTTGTTTAGCTTAGAGAATTTGAATTAGGAATTAATTAAGGTCTAGGCAATGCAATTGGTAGTTAGGTTCACACAAGCTACATAGGCGTTGAGATCTCGACTATCGTATGGTTGTGTTGCTAATTAAATGCTTGGCGATTTCCATAAGAAATGTGGGATTATTTTGGGGGGGGGGGGGGGGTTTGCGATTGTGCTTATAGCCCAAAGTAGCCATACACTAAATGTTTGATGAAATGTCCATTGATGAATGTGGAGTCTATTTGCAATGAGTGGTCCCTTGTGTTAGTGTCTTCTTAGGTTTATTTTCTTTCTTTAGTTAATTGTAGTCAAACCCCAACAAACCTTTGTATTTGCTAGCAAAACTAACTTAGAGCATAACATCACTCCTTATTGCTCTTCTCTGTGAGAGAATGACCTAGGTCAATCCCATTTTTCTACCATTAATTGGGATTAGCTTAGTATCTATTTATAATATATAAATTCTAATACACAATCTTCTATGAATGATACCTCAGATTATTAGATGAGTTGACAACCTCTAGTTAGACAAGCAAGATAATACCTCTTCTATCTTTAGTATTGGTAACCCCTTCAGAACAAAACTACAAAAATCTCACACAATAAATCTACAGTTATAATGTCTAACATTTTCTAATTTAAGCATCCTTAAACCTCGTAGTTTATCAAGTTATCCATCGACTGTCCTTTTACACACTTACTAATTATTATAGTTGCCAATGTAATAAAAGTCTCCGCAAAGACTTCTATTTTCTTATACTTAGATACATCTTTGTATCAAGCATGCTGAACAATCATGAGATTCACAACATCTGCTCTTTCGTTATAACATAAGGCCATGATACTTGACAATGCATCTATTTATGATATATAATTGCTAATACGAATCACCTACATTTTGCCACACCATCTTGTTTGTTGAGTTATCACACTCACAACCCTCCTCTTCTAATAAACCTACGCTCTAATTAACCCAATCCAAAGGGTTTTAAGAAGTCCCAAAATGCAACAATCCACTTATCGTTCTCACAAAGATCAAACACAAAAAAATGCCAAATGACATAGTTACAACATGTATAGGAAGAGGGAAAACTGCTACAAGGCTAATGCATGTGTGCTAATGGTGGCTAGCTGAGATCAATGACATCTTTTAGTGGATGGCGAGCAGAGGTGCAAGTTAATCCTTTGTTATCACACATAATTCCTCTCTTCCGTCCACTTGTCCGAATCCCTAACTCCTAACTTTGTCCCACCCTCATCATCCTTTGCCATCATTGCTATTATCAAAAGAAAGCTTTTTAGGTTAACTTTTTGTTGAATTTTGGGTGTCATTCCTGTATTAGGTTTTAATCTTCATAAGGACCTTTTCCCTTCATTCCACGTTCCTATTTGTACATTTGTTTTGATTTTTTTTAATACTTGCTAAATACTTTTCTTCAATGGCTAAGTAGAATGCCAAGAATGAGAGCATTTGACCATTCTATACTTGAATGATTTTTAGTAGTTATACAAATTTACAAAATCTATCAATTATTCTAAGTAATATTAGTTTGGGGAAATATTTTATGATCTACATTTTTTACGTGAATTTTTGGCTTTATTTCATAATTCACCAAAATAAAGCATATCATTTCCAAGAAATATCTATAACCATCTTAAATACGCCAACCTAGATGACAATTATAAGATAGCTAGTCAGTATAACAATAATCATCAGTAATTTTCAATAGTCAGCTCGATGCAGTAGCTCCCATGTTCTAAGGTCATGATAGTTAACTCAGCTTGTATCCAATAAACCATTAGTGGTAATGTAGTAGCTCGTAGTCAACCTTAATAAGGTAGTTAGTCGACACAGTAGTACTTACCAGTACCCCCATTAGTTAAATAGTACAGAGGTAAAATCTAATCGAACATAGACGCCGTGAACCCGTGATAACCATAGGGCAGTTAACTGGTCAAGTCATGTCCGTTAATAGTTAATCAGAATAGGATAGCAAGCACAGTAGTACCCGCTTCATCACCAACAGTTAGTCAATACAGAAATAGTCACTAGCCAATGACAATTGTAGGATAGTTAACCAACCAAATTACGTCAGTTAGGTAGCGTTTAGCTAGGGCATCGTCTTAGTATAGTTAATGATCATGTGGAAGTAGTAACCGCACAATTAGGCAATGTAACCATAGTAGAATACTAAATTGACATAAGCTTTGCCATAGGATCAGAGTAAGATTAGCAAGTCAACGTAGTCAGAAGAGCTAGATCTGCCAGTCATTGACAATAAGGTAGAGTCATCGTAGGAACCACAACCAATATTGTTGTCCTAAAGTAGTTTGGTACCATAAGACCCCGGCTAGCACAGTCGCAACAGATTGTGATGGTAGTTAGAGTAGCCAATCCACGTGTAAGTAGTTAAACAAACATAAGGACTAGACTAGTTAGCCAACGCAACAAGCCAAGCAAGTCAGCCCAATCAACCGATGTAATCAATTAGAGTAACCAAGAGGTGTCCATCAGTCGTCAGCCTGCCATTGATTGGTGACACAAGCCACAATCCTCAACCCCGTTGGATTACCCAATTACAATAATTCAAATAAGTAAAAACTTAGTTAACTGAATTAGACCTAATAGTTAACATAGATAAACTCAGGTAGCCCATAGCACACAACGGATCTAATAACCCATAGACCGGACCAATTTTGAGGACTCGGACCCGACCTTAAACCCAATAGGCCCGATCATCTTCGGGCCGAGTTAAAACCCAGGTTTGGAACTGGCCAAAGCGGGCCAAAATGTTTGATTCTATATTTCCTAAGGGCCTTTTTATTGTAAAATAAAACCCCTTGCAGTCAGAAACCAATTCAAGAATAAAATGTGCAAAATACGAGCACCTGTAGCTGCTATATATCACTATGAACAGACAAAAGGAACATCACAAAATTGAAAGCATGTAAAAGAACAAAAATCAACTCCAAACTACAATAGATTTGCAATAAAATTAACTACAATAGATTTGCAATCACGGGATGAAATGAGATTGCAAGAATCCAATTCCTTTTATTCTTGTGATTTCTCATAATGGGATGGGAAGAAAAAAAAATAAAAAATGCGTAATAGTATAGCATACGGGCCGCAGGGCCGGGCTGGGTGGCTCAAGGCTAAACCCGAACCCGATATGAATTAAAATTGAGTTTTTTTTTTTAAATTTTTTTAAATCAGGTCCGATTTAGCCCAAATACTTCGGGCTAGTCCGAGTTGGCGAGACGGACTGGGTTATGAACACCCCTTACCGGTATCCCCATTAGTTAAGCAGTACAGAGGTGGCATCTAATCGAGCATAGACACCGTCAACCCATAATAACCATAGTTGTTGAATTCATTTGATTGGGATTAATTGACTCGTCAAAGAGTCACACTTGGAAACTTACAAGATCCATAACCTTCAAACAAAACGTACAAACTAAGGATTAAATCGAATGAACTGTATTTGAATTTAATGTATACATACAATAAATAAATAAAGAGAATTTTCTCTTTCGTTTTTTTTTATTTTAATTGTATAACTATTTTTTGATGGTTACACATTCCAACCATTTTCATTTTTTATTTTTTAACTCTCTTCCCACTTTTGATGCAGTTTTTTTTTCAAATCATTTTTTCTTTCTCATTTATTCAACAATTTCATCAGAACATAGAAAATTTTTATTTCTTCACATTGTAAAGGGCCTCTATTTTAATAGAAATTCTCACTTTAACCTCTTGAAGTAACTATTATTGTAACCAAATAAAATCTTTTGGTTAGCAATAAAACCTTGTCCAATTGCTCCTTGTAAGTAGCAAAAAAGAGAGCTTCTTCGTAAAGAAGAGATGATAAATAAAAATGAATAAGTATAGGTAATTTGTAAAATAGTATTACTTTTTATTTGGAGATTTTTTATATTATTTTAATATCTACACATAACTTGGGGCACTTAATAAAGAGAATGGAGACCGCAGTTTAAAAAACATCATTACCAAAAAAATAGTTTTGAAACACGAATTATATGTCAAAAAGTTTGCAAAAAGACAAAAGATTTGCTTCAATGAAAAGCTGGCATAAATTCACTAATATATATATATATATATATATATATATATTACAGTTAATTTCCTTGTTATCTAATATTTTTGAGTTTAAATTTTATCTACTTTTATGCTTTCAACTCATTAAATCTTGTTATGTTAGGATAAATAATTGACATTCTCTTTTTTTGTCTGTAGATAAAAATTAAATTCAACAATAAATTATAAATAATAAAGTGTTAAAATTAAAAATATAAAAACTTACTTGGATCCTTTGAAGTTGCGGTGGCAAGGCCATTGAAATAACAAGTTCCACCAACAGGCCTGAAATGCGCCCAATAAGAACTAAAAGCGTAGCTGGCATGCCCCGTCACAGTGTTGGGTTCAAAACACGGTTTCCCACTTCGGATCGGGTCACAGGTTCGGTTCCCTTGAGAGCAAGCATACGACAATGCCGCACCCACCAATGTCACATTCGCCCCCTCCGCCACCACACACCACGCCTTCCCCTTGTAGTCCACTGCCGCCGGCAACGGGGGAAACTCCGATCCCGGCGTCTTTCCAGACAGGTCAATTTTGTAAACGCTCGACCCATTCGGGTACAACAACCCGAAGTTACGCTCCGTGCCCAAACCCGGTTTTAAGTTTTCGTTAAACAGCGCAAATACGAACGACGGAAGAATTGAACCCGGTCGAGCCGGGGTCCCAACCAAGGGCTTTTTCGTCACTTTGCTAACAAAGTTTCTGTTATACGTGGCAGCGTTGTGGATATTCGCTCCGATTTCATCCAAGTTTCCACCGCTGGGCCAACCCGTTTCCGCGATGAAGATCCGAATACCCGGGTACCCGAGCCGTTCCATCGCGAAATAAACCGCGTCCACCATCTGGTCGAATAGATTGTGGTAAACCAGACCCGAACCAGAATCCGCAACGGTTACGTTCTCCGACTCGAATAGCGCGTAACTGAGGTCAATGTTGACCGGGTCGGAGGACCAAGCGAAAAACGGGTAAACGTCTAGGAAGAAAAAAGAGTTGGTCCGGTGCAGGAACTCCAGCATGGGCCTCATGACCGGAAGCGCGACGTCGCTTCTGAAGGAGCCGTTCGATGGCGGAAACGACGATTCCAGCACGTCCATCGCGGAAGGCGTTCCGACCTTCACCTTGTGTAAGCCGAACTTCTTGAGGGAGCGCGCGATCCTGTGCATCGCGGGCACGATGCGCTGCCACGTGTCGTTCCCCGTGGAGCTGATGAGCTCGTTTCCGACGAGGAGGTAGCGGATGAGGGTTTTGGGGTAGAAGGGGACGACGTTGGAATGGACCCATTGGTCTGCGAGCGTTTGGCTGGTGGAGATTTTGGCGACGAGCTGGTTTGGGACCATGATGGAGACTTGGAGATTGGTGTTCTCGAGGGCTTTGAGGATCTCTGGGTTGGCGTCGTAGATTTTGACGCGCTTGGCGTTGAGGGACTTGGCGAGGTGAACCGAGGTTGTCGGCGGTGGAAGGTTGTTCCCTAATTGGCCGTAGTTGACTCCGGGTTGACCCGAGATGTCTGCACCTGCGTAGTGAGCAAAAGATATTAACTAGAGAAAATGATGCTGAAATGAATAATCTCTGATGATTGCAAGTTGTGATTTTTGAGAGGGGAAGTGAGTAGCTTACTGGACACGGAAATTAGGATGGAGAACATGAATAGAGAAAGTATGGTTGTATCCATTGCCACGCAATTTCTTTAGATTTCATTCAATCTCGGTATTCTTGTATCTCTCCTTGAATAGGATTATGTTATAGGTGTGTATATGTGTAACGTGAAGTGCTTGGCATGTGGGAAGATAAGCACACGGAAAATGACGGAGGAGTTGAACAAATGGCACCCCACGGTGACTATATTGATTACTAATAATTGTAAGTCTTAGAAATAAATGAAATATAAAACAATATACTAGAGCAGTATGACCGTGCATTTCCAAGCAAATTGTAATTTCAGTCTAAAATATTTTAATGTAAAAAAGAAATATATAATGTGTCTTACGTATAAATTTTAACTGTATTGTTAAATTAAAAAAATTAAAAACTTATACAGGATTTAATATATTGTAGTTGTAGCACTATAAATTTTATAAATATATTTAAACAATAATAATTAATTTTAATGCATAATTAAGAATCACAATAGGAGTAAAGGATATAATTTTTTTTCCAAAATAAACCATGGAAAAATACTCATTCCCCAAATAAATAATTTGTAAAGTTGTTTCCAAAATAAATTGTTTCCATTATGAAGGGAGTCGATTCCGTGCAACTCGAATTTTTTTTTAACAGAAGTCGATTTAAATCAACTTCTGTGCGGTACTTATAAGTAGGAGTCAGTTTAAATCAACTCCCTTACAATTCAAACTCTCAATCTCTCTAAAACGACTATTTCACGATCTAGAATTGGTTAGGAATTTTTTTTTTTTGGTTTTAAGTGCAATGCAAGGTTGAAATTTGATGCGACTTAACGATGTCAACACATCCAACCTCGAGCGAACATCTAGGTATGTAGATATTTTTATCATAACGTTTTTATGTTTTCTTTTATGCTAGTGTTGTAGAAATTATGAAAACTTTGAGTGCAAGTGAAGTGTTTGATGAAATGTCTCCAATATTAGATTTATAGATTTTATAGATAAAATGTTTGGTAGATTAATAAGACAGAGGTTAGGTTAGTGTAGGTCAAAAATATATTGTGTTGGCATGTGAAAAATTTGTAGTTATAATAATGTTGTTATTGAATGAGTATTTTATTGAACTTGAATGTTAAATATATAGTGTTTTTGTATATTGATAATGTACATGTAAACTTTTGGTAGATCGATAAGATAGGTTAGTGTAGTCCAAAAAATATGTTTTTGCATGTGAAAAATGTAGTTATAATGATGTTTTCATTGAATGAATATTTTATTGAACTTGAATATTAGATCTATAGAGTTATTGTAGATTGATAAGGTATATGTAAACTTTTTGGATAGATTGCTAAGATAGAGTAGTTAATCGATTAATTTATGGATTTCACTATAAAAGAAACTAATTTCGTAATATTTGTTGTCATATTAATGGTGAATTTTATAATTTTAATTCGAGTCACTTTTATAAGCATAATTAGTCTAAATCATTTTTTATGTCATTTTGTAGCCTCTAGTATTGGAGACCAGATGACACGCAAAGCTCTATGAGCTGCATCCGTTGATGGAGCCTGGACTAGTGGCTTCCCAATTTTGGGATGTTGCGCACATTATGTCAGTATTTCAGTATGACAAGGTATTGATCAGTGCCCTGGTAAAGAGATGGAGTCTTGAGACCCACACATTCCATTTACCTTTAGGAGAGTGCACAGTCACACTGCAGGACGTTGCAATCATACTCGGTCTTACCATTGAAGGTCGGGTTGTTACTAGCTGGACGGGAGATTGGGTGACTCACTTTCAGGGTAGGACCCAATGGGCGTTGTGTGAGGAGCTTCTCGGAGAAAGTCCCTCAATAGAATGCCAAAAAGGGATCCAGTGTCATGCTTAGGTGGGTCTAAGGCATCCACTTTCGTCTGATAGGGCAGTGACAAGCAGACCCGTTATTATTCTATGGTGCACCCGGGCTTACATTCTTTTCATGCTCGGAGGGTTCCTTCTGTGCGAAAAATTGGGGAACCGAGTGCACCTAAAGTTTGTCCCTCTGCTTGAAGACTTGGCATAGATGGGGACATATAGCCGGGGGTCAGTGGTCCTGACACAATTGTATTGGGAGTTGTGTTGAGCAACCAAATTCACAATGATACAGTTTGAGGTTGTGTTGGGCTATTACACACATGGGCTTGGGGTTTAGGGTTTAGGGTGGATAGATAAGGTTCTCGTTGGTTGTTTAGTACATATGATAAAAGTTTTAGTTTACATTTTTTAGCTAATGAATAATAATTTATTTGCATTATTGATTTGTAACATGAAATTGTTTTTTCTTTTTGTGCAAATGGCTTTTTGTTAGGGTGAGCACTAAGCCCATGAAGGAGGTGTGACTAGTCGCTTACCGTGGCCAACTTGACCAGCTTGGAGTTGATGGGGTAAGTCAAACAAATTACATTTCTATATTTTCAATTATCAGTTCATTTATGATATGTTGATTTATGGTTAAAACTAAAATATTTTGTATTTTAATTTTGTAGTTTATTTGGATGTCGTATAACGAGCGAACTATTCATGTAGCGATTCTTGGATGGATATACGACAAGCAATATGGGCATCAAATACCGCCTTATCTACTTCGTTTTCATCGAGTGGCACCACATATACTGTGTGGTTCAAAAATTTGGTGGTGCCTAGTGGATATCCAAGCTCCGGATCGACATCAAATGGTTTCCGGCGAAGGATGGGAAGGGTGCTGAGGCGACCGATTGGCGGCTATTTCATTTGAGATGGCATGAGGCGTGGGATACTCGATGTGCACCAAAATGTCGTTTGATTTTAATGCGGTATCAAATTAAATTTTTAAACTAAGTTTCTCCAGATAAAGAGGAAACATAGTGGCTAACTCAGGTCGCCTCTCAAGGAATAACTTTAGTTAATCTTGAACAATAAAATTTGGGGTATTTCTTGTTGTGGATGTTGATTTTAAGTAGAACTTTAAACAATTGATTAAAATTACCCATGTAAGGAATTTTTCCAATTGATGATTGTTGTCGACGTTCTTGAAGAATCCAGTTCCCATTGATAATTGATTTACTAGTTACACCATTGTATTACTTGTATGCAATTTTACTTAATAAAATTACAATCGCGATTTTAATTAAGGTTTTAGCCACCATAAGAACTAGTCTTCCATAATCATGGGTATATGAAATTATATTAGCTTAAGTACCAATGACACAATCTAATTTGTATCAAAATTACTCAATTCCTTGTGATACCAAACTAGTATCATTTAATTAATCAATTAAATGTTCCAAGTTTAGCATAAACCATGAGTTTTTTGGTAATTATTAATCATTAATTATAACATAACTATGAGTTTATAGGAGGAATTAGAATCATATGAGAACATAAAACATATAACATGAACAACATCAATCATTAGAAAACCTTAGACAAGGTAAAAGAAATTAAAGAGACATAACGTAAACTAAGCGGGAATAATCCACTCCGCTAATATATAGCTTAGGCAGGGGTAATCCACTCTGCCAATTAGTATCCAATCGGGGGATAACCACTCCACTAATTAGAAACTAAGCTGGGAATAACCACTTCATTAACTATAGCTTTATCAGGAGGATTAACCACCTAATTACAACAAAATATTAAAGCAAAAGTATAATCAAAATATAAAAGAATAGAAAAACTATAAGAAAATGGGTTTTAGAGAGAGAAAATTGATCTAGAGATGGAAGAGAGCTCGATTTGGGGCAAGGATGAAGTGAAGAGGTTGAACTCTATTTATAGGTAACTTTCTACTGTTCTTCTTCACTATAGTGAAGAATTCTTCGCTACAGTGAACACCACCATAGTAGAGTATTGTGGAACTGACTCGATGCTAACTCGACGTTGATTCAAAGGATGTAAGTTGGTACGCCTTCACTGCAGCAAAGAATTGTTTGCTACAACAAAGGGTTCGTCGCTGTAGCAAAGCCTTTGCTTTGCTTTGGCTTCCTGCAACTAATAATTCCTTATTTCACTAATTTTTTATCCAAATTTTCCAAAGGTTGCTTCATGAAGGGTTCTTGATACCTTGGACTTTCCTATACATAAGATTATTCACTTGAAAGTATAGTTAGTCTAATGTGTTCCAATATGCATCTATAAATCAATCAATGCATCATGCATATACAATTAGGCAAGGATCAAATCATTATATTAATCAAATAATATTCTTTTTCTAACATGCATGCATTCTAACACTATAGCACTTGATATTCATGCATATATACATTTAGACATAAATATATCTAATAGTTAATCCATCGAGGAACATATAAAAAGTTATTGGATATGTTCTCAAAAGGATGTTCCTTATTTATCATTGTATGATGTGTAAGCTATATGATACCATCAAGTGCAATCATACAAGATCAAATGTAATCTATTTAGCATATAACATCCTTTTGCATTCTAATTGTCATTATGTGTTAGTTATGTTCTATTTGTTATCATCGAGATCTATTGTATTAAATAGAACAACTAGGAAAACCTAGTTCCACAAACATAAATATAGATAATAAGCATAGACAATTAGAACATATTGCATTTTCCATCATCAAAACATATTGTATTAAACAATTAGAACAACTAGGGAAACCTAGTTCTACAGATGACATAAAGAAGAGCCTTGGTGTTTGCGAAAAAGGTTTGGTGGGATGTATTCTTCCAGACAAAGGTTTTAATACTAACATAATGGAATTAGTTTTAGGTGTGATTGTTGATCTTAGTGACAATACCTTCCTGTTGTTCTTCAATAGATAAGTAGACATGCTTAGAGTTGAAAGATGTAATCTGTGGGCTTAATGATGACATCATAATATGAATTTTGAAGAGGAGGAGGAATAAGAAGAAGAAGAAGACTTTGTACATGTCCTGACTAAGATACAAGTTTGGGGGTGGTTGGGGGTGGTTCTTGAGAAGTACAAGACCAAATAAGTAGCGCGGAAAATTGGGAGGGGAGGATTTTGGGGTTGTGACCAATGTGGATTTCTGAAAGTTGTGGGGAAAAAAAATAAAATCATCAAAATAAAAGTCATCAAAGATGCATCTCAAACACTCAGAGATTCCATGAGGTGTCAATTTTCCAGTGTTAAAGGAGTGATAACTTCTACTATTATTGTGGCCATCTGGGCAATGAATCAAGAGCTTGTCTTCAATCTCTAGAAGACACGAAAAAAAAAAAGGAGAGTAACGGGAAGGGAAAATGTGGTCCCTAGTTAAAAGTATATCAAATGAGATGACACATTGAAGAGCCTAAAGAGAATTTCAAAACATGTGACGACGTAAGGGACTAGTTCCTTTATGAAAGCCTCCTAACGTACTACTTTTGAAAACGCTCAATAGTTTATAATAAGAAACCTTTTCAAAATAAATAAACTTCATTAATGAAATAAAATTCTTACATAAAATAAGAAATTTAATAATGGAAAATACGAAACACTCTGTTTGTAATTCACTGGAGCACTCTATTGACTAACATAAAAGTAATCTATCTAAATAACTAAAAATAAAAGCTACGATAACTCCATGGCAACGTGAAATTCACCAATTATTTGATCTTCTGGAATCTACTGAACGAGAAGAATGTCTTCGTCAACACAATCTAAAAAAAAGTTGATGAGGGGTGAGTCATTGCTCAGTAAATGACAGACCCCACGACGACATGGGACATTTCGTAGATATGACATGCATATGCAATATATAATATAATATCAACCATAAAAATGTTATATAATTATAATACATGGTATGTAAAAAGCATTTGAAAATATAAAAAAGTTGGGAGTTCTCTAGATAGACGAATCCGAGCATTAAGGTTTAGATGTTCCTATTAATGTCCAAGTTTACGATCTTTCCCTAATCTACATGATCCATGGCACCGGGCCTCACAGGCTACCTATGTCTGGGCTTCATGGTTTTACCCTAATTATTCTACATGACTGAATCTTATTCTATGTTATGGTCATACAAAGTATACTAGGGTCAACGTAGGTTGTCACTAACGTATAGTTCTATCCTAGATCTACTCTCATGAAAACAATTTAAATAAAATAACATGAACATAATAACATAAACACATTAACTTATAGCATAGCATAACTTAACTTGTTCGTAAATAACCAAGCACATACAACACGACATATTTAATGCAATAAAGATACATTGTCCCATGTAATTCTAAAATAACTTTCACGAGTTTCTAAAATAACTTCATAAATATTTTCATTAAATAACTATTTTCATAAATAAAGAAATTCTAAAATAAATAAATAATTTCGTTAACATTAAAAGAAAATAATAAGTTCTGCTTCCTATAATTTCATAAAAGCATACATAATAAAATAAATACATGATCTAAAAATAGACTATTAAAAAAGTCACTGAACCGTGACACCCCCAAGTGAAGACACTACTTCTCCATATGAAGACCCTACTTCTCCATGGACACTTGTTAACAATAACAAAAATCTCGAGCACTTATCCTATTCACAAGTATATTTTTTTATATGGAATGATGAGTACATTGTCGGGTTCCATAACAACTGTCCAACTAGAATACGCACTTATCACTTATCAATATCAATATCGGCACACAGAAAAGGCCGAAATTCCGGCCCTTTCCATCCCTCAAAAGTCTCAAAACCCTATCCATTCCACCCAAAGAAATAAAGATATTTTATTTCATTTTCACTACCTCTCTTCTGCTCTGCTCTGCTCTGCTCCCACGACCAAACCAACAAAGAAAGAAGCCAACCAACCAACCTATTAGCATAGCCTCTAACCATTCTCCAACTCACACGATTCAACTCACCAACCACCACACTCTGCCTTTGCTGCTATTTCACACTTTCAGTTGATGGAAAACTGTGTCCACCATCGCCACACGATCCTCACTCTCCCACCTCCACTCCCATCGTCATCGTCGTCACCCTACAAACCCGGCTTGAGATTCCTCACAAATCCAACCAGGAAGGCTATCGTTGGCGGCGCTTCTTTCTCAGCCAGGCGGGGGCCGGCGGTGAAGGCGAGTGCCGGGGCCAGCCACTGCGAGTTCAGCAGCCTGAACTCGCCGCTGGAGCCGCGGTCCATGGTGGGGAAGTTCCTGAGCGGCGTCCTGCAGAACCACCGCCAGCTGTTCCACGTGGCCGTCGGGGAAGAGCTGAGGCTCTTGGCCGATGACCGAGAGGCCGCGCTGGCTCGCATGGTCGCCGGTTCCGTCTCCGATGAAGCCTTGCTTCACAGGTTCGTCGCTAAATGAGGGTGCTTTTGTTTTTCTTCTCTCCTTTCTGATTTTGATGCAATTACTGTCATCTCGTCGTGTAGTATTGGCTCCTTTAGCAAAAATGGACGAACCTCACCCTATCACTAAATATATCAAAATTAAATTTTTATCTTTTGTTTTTTGTTTTAAGTCACTTCTTTTGCTATGTTTTGTGTGGCACGTTTTTGTTTTAAGTGTCGTGCTATATATGATGGCATGTATGTTAGTGTTTGTATGTGTATTTATTGATCCTATATATTAGCTTTGCATCTCTTCATCAGGGGTTTTGTTGGTAGATGTAGATGTGTGTTGAATAAATCATGTTTCTCTGATTTATTTGGGTAACACCAACATTTTTATGTGGGGGTAAAATTGAAGCTTTACATGTTTACTTACCTTAGATTAGATTAGAGGGAAAACAAGGTTGAATCCAATTTTCTGAACTGGTA
Source organism: Nissolia schottii (assembly GCA_003254905.1). Classification (NCBI taxonomy): domain Eukaryota; kingdom Viridiplantae; phylum Streptophyta; class Magnoliopsida; order Fabales; family Fabaceae; genus Nissolia; species Nissolia schottii. The sequence goes on along the minus strand of QANU01074999.1, from coordinate 215,136 downwards.
GAGGGTAGGTATTGTTTTTAATTTTATTTTTATTTTTGCCTTTTCTGTGTGTTTGTGTACAGAGGAGACAGTGAATGTAATGAAGGAGAAAAAACCATCTTGTGTTCCCTAGAGGGTTTGGTTGGGACTGTTTTATGGATATCCATCTTTTTCTTTTTCATAGAAAAAGAAATTTTATTAGAGCGTAAAACCAGAATTATAACTGAAGGAGGAAAGGTGTGATATCTTCCACATTAGAGAAAACAAGACGCAACAGTGGCAAAGAAAGAATCAAGAGGGAAGTATGTTTGAGATGGAAACCCCCTGAAACATTCATGAGCAGAACACCAAGAGTACTCTTAAAAATGACTACACAATCTCATAGCAAATTTGGATGCATGGGAACACTCTTCAGGATGTGAGCATTTCACTCCGAATCTCCAAGGCCTATCCATAAACTGCACACTGCTGCAAGATCTTAGCTTCCATATTCTTTGCCAAAACCTACATAGCTTAACATTTGCAAGCTGCAACTTTTCCAAAGTAAAGGGACACTGCTAGTACTCATCAAGCACGGTACTTGACACTCGTAAGGGAATGCAAGGCCTCTGAAATTGCCCCAAGTTATATATATTAGCCCTATTAAGTCACTATCAATGGGACTAGGAATTCATGTTACTGAGAAAATTCAGACAGAATTCACTAACTTTGATAATCTTACTCGTCCAATGAACATTGATACTCTGATAGGACTGGACCAGAAAATAGCAAGAAAATGAAGAACTATAGCAATTTTTGAGAGATCCCTTGCTCCCCCTACTTCCTAATTCCTATTTTCTCAAACGATGCCTTATTCATCTCTAGCACCATCTTATGTAACCTTTTCTTACTAATAATTAATTATTATTCCTAACTACTGAGGCCCAATAATCAAAGCCTGATCCCTATCATACTCATTGAGTGGTGAATAGCTTTTGGGTCCAGGGTTGAGGCAGAGGACTGGAAACTGGATTTGTCATGTCAAGTAACTGAAGTTTCGCATGGTATAGTTTTTATATGGGTTTCTTAGAATGACCTATTTCGTTTTCTTTCTTTTACAAAGAATCTCTGGACATTCTGGGAAATTCCTCGAGTAGGAAGAATATAACTAAATCTTTGTACAGTGATTCATAGGCGTCCTTGCCTACTGAGAGATATGTATATATCTAGTTTTATTGGAGTCAGCTATTGTATATATGGCCTATTTATGATAAGCATTCTTGCATTGGAGTAATGAGTTAGTATTTCTCCCTCCTCTAAATAAGTATGTATATTGCAAAGCAAGCTTGCATCAGTTGGTTTTAGGTATTCATACACCATTTATTTTGACATTTTAGAAAGTTTATCATGCAAGGAGTGTCTTATTAGCAGTTTATTTTGGCCAATTTTCTAAGCACATTTTAAAAATTGTAAATGAGATAGTCATAGTTGATGAAGCAAGAGGAGTATATTCTAAAATTGATTGTGGAGATAGGCTTTGGAATCAAAGGTTTATTGATTAAGGAGGAGTAATATGAAGCCAATGGAATAGAAGTTCAGTAAGATGCGAGTTGGAAATCTTTTAGTGGTGGAAATGGGAGATCACATCACACCGCAAGTTGCATGGTTTATAGATCTTGGTCTGAATCTAATAAAACTTTCTCTGTTTTTTATTGAGTCTTTTGTAATCCCTCACACAAAACAGATTTTGAAATTAAAGGTTTTCCAATCAAGAAGGAGTAAGATGAAGCCTATGGAATGGAAGTTCAGTAAGATGCGATTTAGCAAGGTTTTAGAGGTGAAAAATGGAGATCACATCATATCAGAAGTTGTATGGTTTATATGTCTTTGACAGCATTCCTGGTCTGAAGCTTACCTAATTTTCTCTGTTCTTTACTTAGTTTTTTGTAGTCCCTCCCTAACATAAACCTATTTGGTTCCAAAAATTAGTGGCCTTACCTTGTGCCATGTAAAAGAAATCAATGGTTACATGCTTTTTTAGTTGGTGATTAGCTTTGTACCATACCTTTAAACTTAGTGCATGAACAATCAGCATTTCTTGGAATCTCTCTAATCCTTAGACTACAAAAGTACTTACTGAGAGGTATCACAACTACAACAGTATTGGCTCACAATTTATAAATTAGTAAGGCAGCAAGTCTTTGAACAGAAAATTACAAGGAATATAGGCATTTCCTTTGATCTGAAATTTCCAGCATGTTCCATTAGTTGGAGTTAAGCATTTATAGACTTTTTAGATCTCTGCATGTTAAATGAATCGGGGGTATTGTTGGCATCAGTGCAATGCCCTTGTATGAAATGAACACAACTGTTAAACCTACATTTTGATTTCCTTGGTAGTTGCAAGATACAATTGTACGTATTCATAGGAAAGATGCTGACTCAACTTTTCTGGATGCCAGGAGGATTGCACAAGTTAAAGAGAATCAATGTCAAATAGCTGTAGAAGATATTATGTATTTGCTGATCTTTTATAAGTTCTCTGAGATCAGGGTCCCTTTGGTACCAAAGCTCTCTAGTTGCCTTTATAATGGAAGGCTAGAGATATTGCCTTCTAAGCACTGGGAACTAGAGTCTATTTACAGCTTGGAAGTTTTGAACATGATAAAGGAACATGTAACCACCATGACTGGCTTGAGAGCTAACTCTAGTGTCACTGAGAGTTGGGCGACAACCAAAGTTAGACAATTCTTACTCGCCAGAGTTTATGTTGCCTCCATATTATACGGTTACTTTTTGAAGTCAGTTTCGTTGCGGTACCATCTCGAACGAAATCTATCCTTGGACAACCACAATCTTCATCTCGGTCTTACGCCCACCCTCTCGTTTAATGATATGTGTGCTTGCGGACTCAAAGACGGGATCTTTGGCAGCTTGAGTAACATGCAATCCATAGGGCAAGGGCTAACCAGGGAGGAAGAGGAGATTGAAGACTTGAATTGTTACGTGATGAGCTTTCACCCTGGTTCGTTGCAGAGATGCGCGAAATTGAGGTCTAAGGAGGCTGTGGATTTGGTAGGGAGTTATAGTTGTGCACTTTTTAACAGTGGCCTTGAGAGTGGTGGTGATGATGTTATTTTGACCTCATTTTCTAGTCTGAAGAGGCTAGTCTTGGAAGCTGTTGCTTTTGGATCTTTCCTCTGGGAGACAGAAGATTACATTGATAACGTATATAAGCTTAAGGATAATTAAGTATAGGGGTTTGGCAATGGATGCTAAATAAATTCCTCAGTTGTTGGGCGAATCCTACTTGTATATATATACAGTGGAGAGTTTCGTTGTTGTTAGCTTTTTGAGTACTTGGTTTATGTTTATATTGTATGGTAAATAGTACACGTTTACTCTGCATATTCTAATGTATAGTTTCAAATGCTTGAGCATTATGTAAGTTGAGACAGATTTTAAATGGTGACGAAGTTGTTCATTGTATATGAATGGATCTATCTATAGAATATTTTTCAGCTTCTTATGTGGCGGTTATGATGTCTCTAGAGAAAAGGATGTTGTATTTGCTTATTTGCACATGATAGGAATTGATCTGATGTGTCTCCATATTCATGTTTGGGCTTCATATCTCCTCCTACTATCTGCTCTTTTATAATTATTTTTTTTAAAATTTTATTATTTTATATAATGAAAAATGCTTATATAATTTATATTCAAGTCTTTTAACCTGACTTGACTTTGACGTAGTTGGTCTGTTATGGCAGTCTACAGTTACGCTTCTCCTGATAATAAATGCTAATCAAACTAAATTAAGTCAAAATTAACTACTACTCTTTGAAAAATTCATCTTAACCAATTCTAAGATTTTATTTTATTTTTTTTTTCCATTCTTGGCATAGGAACTATTGATACGCTACTAGTGGTATAAAGGAAGTAGACTCCTTAAGGATTAATTTTTTATTCACGGTTGATGTAAAATAGTTTAGCATTGTTATCCAATTACATGTACAAACTATATTTAAAACTTTATTATTTATTTTGGTAAACCCCATTTGATAATTTAATCTTGTGTTTGATAGCATTGTTGAGAATAAACATAGAGGCTAGTATGCTACGCAGCACTCCACAAGTGTTCCGATGTAACATGAGGAGGGTCCAAGGGTATCTGAGTGTGTAGAGCTTGGGAGCATTCCGAAAGCTAAGGGACACTCTCTCTCTCTCTCTCTCTCTCATGGCTCTTGACTTTCGGTCCAGCGGCAAGGTGGATACTTGCAAACACTCTGCCAACCAAGTTAGCGGGAGCTTTAGGTATTAGGATTAGAATTAGAAAAATACCTTGTAGGATGAATATATTATTTGTAGGAGGAGATGTGTGGTAGTTTTGGGTTCTTAATTGGACCCAATAGACTTGATGTATGACTATATGCAATGTTATCAAACTCGAGAGTTTAAATAAATTTATGGAATCTCAGCAAACTCGGCTTGTAAAAAATATATGTTATAAGCAATATAATTATGAACTAAACATGTTTAAATATTGTATTTATAATTGAAATTGAATAATGTTAACTTTGAATTAAATTAAAGAAAAAAAATCATAAAATATATCTTATAATGCATGACACTTAGTTATGTCATATTTTATTTTGTACGTGTATTATTTTATAGTTTAATAAAACATAACTCAATTATGATAAACATATGAAATTAGCTTATTAAACTCAATATATATTGTCTAACATAAACAAAGTTAGGTGAGTATCTAACAAAGTTACAAATTTATACATTTTGAGGTAAAATCGTTGGTAGATTTTTAACTCGTAAACTCGCAAGTAGAACCGATAGTTTACTTAAACTCGTATATGTTTACTAAAAAAAACTTTACATAAGTGTTAATTTATTTTGTATAGTAGAATCGTACGAGTTAACTAAAGAGTTTCACCATTTAGACCATTTGTGTAGTCCATAAGAAGAAGAGACCTTGCTTCAAAGCATACATGAAACAATCCTTGCAAGTTTTTCTAAGATGACGTGTGGTAACTTGTAATTGAAAATAAATAATCCATTAGCTTGTGCCTTCAAACTTCTTTAACAAATTAATTGGATTCAAAAGTTTGCCAGTAATCATATAAAATAGTCACAGAAATTAAACTGACTTTGAAGCCTTCACATTTTCTGAGGATTCTAGTTTCAGGTTACAACATATATATAATACAGCTTTTGCCTTTAGCTTCTTTGCCAAGTCTTCTCCATCACGATCAAATGCTGGTTCTTCTTCTGCGAGTAATTATATTCGCAATCGCAACACTATCGAATTTGTTAACCCGTTTAACCTTCTCCTTCATTGCTTCCACAATTTTGTTGTTAATTCAAGCCGTCAAGTTACCTGGTGAGGCCATTCATGAAGGGTTTCAGTTAGTAGCCGGGGTCATAAGGGCGTGTTTGGAGCTTATCTTTCAGCTGATAGTGGAAGCAATTAGTTCGATTTTCTCTGCAGCGTTTGATCTTCTCAAAGACAGCATCACAGGATCGGTGGCTGCCACTGGGTCCGCGGTTGGGGATCTTGCAGAGAAATTGAAGGCTTCCATTGAGGAGGGCTTGAATGATTTGCCCGAGCTAATTGAGGAACTCGCAGACTTGGTGTTAAAGATGGCGAAAGAATTCTTGAACTATTACATCGATTCTTGATATTTATCACGTGATACATTAGATTTATGGATTGTTATTATTTCTTATGGTTCTTGTATTTTTTTAATGTAATGATTGATATGTCAAGCAATAAATGATATTAAGCAAAACTTTTTTTTTTTTTACCTTTTTGGTTTCTTACAAGTATCCTCTTATCAAAGACAATCTTATTCGAGTTCAAATGTTATGAGGTGCTTAAATGTAAACATCTCTTTCAATTAATATTTAAACTATGATTCGCCACGTTCTGGTCACCTTATCATTTAGTGACAACCACATAAGGGAATTTGAAGATCTCTCTCCATAGTTTATTCATAGTTTGATGTATATCGTTGTGTTGAATGTGTTTTTTTCGAGTCCCAATTAATTGTACCTTAAGTGGCACTTCTTTTGACCCTTGTGCTAAAGGGTTATTGACGTTGGGTCAAGGTTCAATTCTTATGTATCAATGCGTTTCCTATTCCCTAGTGCCTATATGTAGGAGTTTTGTTGGCTATGTTTGGATTGTTGATTATCGATGGGCGGGAATGAAGCCCCAACAAAATTTAATTACTGGATTTCTATTGTTTGAATTGATGATTTTATAATGGAGTTAAGTGGTTAGAGAAGGAGTAGACTCTCTTCTTATTTCATCAAAAACTTCATTTTTTGTTTCTTCCCATTTTGGTAATTTGAAGTAGAATCTTATTTAATTTTAAAAATAAGAAATGCTTGAAATTAGCAATTACCTATTTACACAGCCCAATTCATATTTGCAAGTTCTTTTCTTTCACTTGTTGTAAGGGTAGTGTAGGAATAAAACTTTATTATTGTTATCATTTTATTCAATTTTATTGGAAAACCTGAACAATAGAATAAATAATTATTCCACTTCATTATTAAAATATTTGAACAACAGGGTAGAATAATTACCCCTTTTTTTGGTTTCATTCCACCCTTTTTATTCCCTAATATTCCACAACTTTACTCACCACCAATTCAAACATATCCTTAAACCCAAAATGTATATATTTGTTAGTCTAACATCTTTAAGTTTACACCAATTTTAATAAAAAAATATTTTAGCGTCAATTTAATTTTAAATTTTGAGACATGACATTAATTTTATAATTTTTGTCAAACAATGCAATAAAGGATGAAATTGGTGTCAAAATTTGTTTAGAATTCAACTATACTGACTTGAAATATCAAAAAATAATATTTGTATATCTTTTTATGGACATAGTTGAACACACTTTTATTTTCAACCATTGATTTGCATAAAAAAAAGGTAAAAGAGAAAATATTAAAATATTTTTAACCCTTAATTTGATAGGATGTCAAAAACCTATGTCACATACTTATGTACAAAATAGTGTACCTCTAAAATATGTTAGGAGTAAAATAATATTTTTGTTATAAAACTAATGAGAAGAGTGCTTGAGAAAAGTAACAGATGAAATTGGGACAAAGAATAGAGGAAAATATATTATTCATAATCTCAAAGGTGTATATACATTGAGCACTCAAAGCACTATTTATAGGTTAAGGGTGAAGGAGATATAAACATATCAAACTTCTAGAGATCTCACCAAACATCCATTTAATAATATTTTTCATAACATTCCCCTTGGATGTCCATAGAGGGATATGCATAATTAAAACCTTACTAAAAAACTCATTGGGAAAAGCTATTAGTAAAGGAAAGAGTATGATATACTCATTGAAAACTGCCTCATTAAAACCATATCAAGGAAAAATCTAGTGGGATAAAAACATTGATTAAGAAAAAAAGAGTACAATATTTCTTTCCCTCTTAGTGTCGTAATTTTAGGTCTCAAAGTTGCCGCATTCTAATCTTGTATATCAGCGTCTCAAATATTGAAGTAGGTAGAGATTTAGTGAACAAATGTGCTAAATTATCACTCAAACGAATCTGCTAAACATCTATATCACCATTCTGTTGAAGGTCGTGTGTGTAAAAGAGCTTTGATAAAATATTTTTTGTTCTATCCCCTTTAACATATCATTCTTTTTTCTCGTTTCTCTCTAATTCATTTTTCTCATTTCGATTTTGCACAAAAACTAACTTGTATCCCACTGGCTTTATACCTTCAGGTGTTTTAACTATAGGTCCAAAAACTTCACGTTTTCTAGTGAAGTTACTTCAACTTGAATTGCGTCTTCCATTTTGGCCAATCATTCCTCTGTCTACATTCTTTGATAGACTTTGGTTCAAGATCTTCATCTTACTTTATTACTTCAATAGCAATATTATATGCAAAAGTGTTGTCGACAACAATATATTTTTATCCCATATTTTTCTAGTAGCGTGATAACTTATTGAGATCTCTTCATTTTCTTCATTTTCATGTACCTAAACCTTTTTTGGGGTTTCATAAATAGTTATATCTTGGGGCTCCTTTTGAGCACTCACCTCCATATTGTAGTCATTTTGTTCAACTGCTCCTTTCCTTATTTTGAGATTTTTTTCTTTGGAACCGGTTGGTCTACCACGCTTCAAGCTTGGCTTACTTTCATTTGCATTCATCAATTGTCCTTCTGGGGCATTAATTCAAATTGGTGCATTTGTAGCTGGTATGAGATTTTGTAATTCTCATTGTGTCAGTAAATACATCTGGCAATTGATTTGCCATATTTTGCAAATGAACTATCTTTTGTACTTCTGGTTCACATGACCTTGTACGAGGATCTAAATGAAACAAGGACAATTTATTCCATGTTATTTCATTTTTCAATTTTTTATTTTGTCCCCCTAATGCTAAGAAAATTGTTTCATCAAAATGACAATCAGAAAACCTTGTCATAAACAAATCTCCCATCATTTGTTTGAGATATTTTATGATAGAAGGAGATTCAAAACCAACGTATATTCCCAACCTTCTTTGAGGTCTCATCTTTTTGCATTGTGGTGGAGAGATTGGAACATAAATCGAATATCTAAAAATTCTAAGATGGGAAATATTTGGCTCTTGACCAAAAATAAACTACAATGGGGAGAAGTATGATGACTTGTTGGCCTGATTCATACAAATGGTGCCGCATGTAGGATAACACATCCCCATGCTAAAATAACAAGTTTTGTTCTCATAAGCATTGACCTATCTATTAATTGGAGGTGTTTAATACATGATTTTGATAGGACATTTTGTGTATGAACATGAACAACAGGCTCTTCAACTGTTATTACAGTTGACATACAATAATTATGAAAAAACATGAGATCTAAACTCACCATAACTATTAAGACAAATTGTCTTAATGGCATAATCTATAAATTGTACTCTTAATTTTATTATTTTAGCAAGTAACCTCACAAACGCCATTTTGTGAGTTGACAATAAATAGACATGTGACCATCTTTTCAATGCATCTATTAAAACCATATAATATCTAATTAATAGATATCCTAATCTCAATTGCTGTGCTACATAGCTTCAACATAGAGAGTGCAAATGAGTGCTTCCAATTGCAAAACCCTTCTCTTTTCCTCATTCTCTTCCTTTAAATCCAATCGATGCACCCTCCTCCTCCTTCCTCTGCCCATTCTCTCCCTTTGCCACCGCCCTTTGCCGCCATTAGCCCTTGCTCTGAGATGCTACACTTCACTCCAAATTGCTCCTTCACCCTAAAAATCCCCAGATGAAGAAGAACACGAACCCTAATCTAGGGACATTGTGAAACAGCTCCTAACTAACCAACAAAGGTGTCTCGAGGCTCATGAAGATGGAGCGCAAGCCCCTCCTCCACCATCTTGAACCTCAGGCTCTGCGGTTCCCCAGATGGCGATGGCGGTGTGACATGACGGCAATGGCGGCGTGACGCGACGGTGATGGTCGAGATGCGTTCAGAGATGGTGGCGCCGTGAGCGATAGAGATGGTCAAGATGCGTTCAGAATGAGAGATGGAATGAGAGTCGTGAAGGTTTACTTAAGTGACTTATGCATTTGGGCTAGCCCTAGGGTACTCGACCCAAGCCCAACGTGAACATGCTTTTTGGAGGGCTGGGGCTTTAGAAGCCCATGACAAATATGGAGTAGGGCTTGGGCTAACAATTATATGGGCCTAAACTAATGGGCCTTAAGGCTGCCCTCTAAATTGGGGCTTTTTTGACAGTACTAACGATAGCTGTGTGAGTGCACATAGACCAACCGTAATAAAATCATTGGTTAGCAGTATGGTGACAAATTATAAGGTGTACAGTAATCATTTTTCAAACTAAAAAAGAAAAAAGAAAAAAATTAAACATGCATTTTGGTTCCTAAATATTTTGCCTAACGTTAATTTAGTGTAAAATTGTACTTTAGTTCTCCAATTTTATGTTAGTCATCACATTAGTCATTCAAAAGTCTATGTCAGTCATTAGTTTATCAATAATCTAAAGTGTCACCCTGTTAAATTTGAGTAAAACCCTACTTTACATTTTGCATGATACATATTTGTAAAAACCTGTCAAATGTTGTTTCAGTACAAGAACTATTTCTCTCCAATTTATGGATTTTGTTGTTGGACCTTGAAGGAATCACGAAGCTTTGTTCACTTTATTTGTATTTTGTAGTCATTATCAGTATGTTACTCTAAAACTTGTGGTAGTTTGGGTGTCTACAATCACTTGCAAGGATTGCTAGTATTCTTGTGTAGAAGCAACGTGATAAAGGATTAATGTAAAGGATTAATTTGATGACACTTTAAATTATTGAATTATTGAAGGACTAATGTTGTGACATAAATTTTTTGAGGACTAGTATCATGACCATTGTAAACTTAAGGACTAAAGTAAAGTTTTACTCTAAATTTAGTCTCCAAAATATTTACGACATCAAATAAGTTATTGAAAATTGGGACATCACATTATATTAGATCCCAAAAATTGTTGACATCAAATAAGTGTATGAAAATTAAAGTGTAACATCACTCTAATCCTTTTAAAAAAAATTAAGGACTAAAATTTATAAAGTGAGATAAAATGGATTGAAGAAGAAAAACCTACCTTTGGTATCCAATATTTTTTTTTTCCATTTTTACCTTGTTGTAATAATTTTTTTTTCAATTTTTCTTAGAAAAATAAGTATTCACTCTCATCTTTTATTTCAAACTCCATTTTCCATCTCTTCCTTTTTGTCCTTCTTACTCTCACTTTTTTTTAAACAATTTTATATCTCATTTTACCTTTAATTATCAATAACCTATAAATCATTTAGATTCGTAGGTATGAAGTATCTACATCTTGCTAGCATTAAGATAAAGATCTTTTAAAGTGGTGTTTAGTAAGTGTCTCAGGACAAAAAAATACAGAGACAGTGAGACAAAAACATGTTTGAACAAGGAAACGAAAACATAAAACTTAAAGTTATCTTTGTTTCGGAATAATTTTTAAACTAATTTTTGTACCTTCAAAACAGAGAGATGTAAGAGATGCATCTCTACTTTCCCTGCATCTCCGAAGTTTTTTGTCATGAGACATTTATCAAAAAAAA
>QANU01074999.1:97339-203196 GCA_003254905.1 Nissolia schottii | reverse complement strand
TATCAATATATACTAATTTAAATATTTTAATTACTGTATTAAAATATAAAATTAATTTTTATGTATTAATCATATACAATTTGTTACTTAATGATTTAATGTTACATAAGCAAAATTAATCCAATTTTACTTTATTACTCTAAAAATCTTATGTATAGAAGCACGTCATTGGACTGTGGTACAAAGAAATTATGATTTTAAAATATTTATTTTTCTTCGAAATATTTTATTACAAAAGTTTAATATTATTTCTTTGGTTTCTTCTCCTTCGTTTCTCTTCTTCTATGGAATTCACACCCTTCTCTCCCTCATGGTTTCTTCGCCAATCCGAATTTTCTCTCTCCTCGCCCTTTCCTCTCTCTAAATATCATTTTTCTCGTTTCTTTTCCGATAAGTGTCATTCACATTGCTGATCTGTGCTTGTGTATCTGTTGATTTCGCTCTGTTTCTATCCAATTATCATACGCGGTGAGTTCTTTTTCAATCCGTTTTTTCCCCCCCTTTTTCTCTTTGCGCGGTTTCTCCAATTTCCAATTTTTGACGTTGCTTTTTTTTCCTGTTGTTCGTAGCTGGTAAGCAAACTGAAATGCAGCTTGAATTGTGCCTTTTTTTTTTTGTGATCGGTTTGTTTTATGAGAGACAGACTAATTAACAAAAGCAATGAACAAAATCTGAGATTCTGTTCTTTTTGGATTGAGCGTGACGTTTTTGTTGATGTATGATTTTACTTGTTATATTGTTTAAAGGATAAACTTTTTATGGATAGATTATCAAGAACACTTTTTTTTCTCTCTTAAGTTTAATTATATTTTTAAACTTAAAATTTTCTTATTAAACAAGTTTCCACGTTCTTTGGAATCGATGTTATGATCTTATTCGCTTGTTTGTTTTGTCGATAATTGGCCAATGAATTTTGATTTTCTTGGGTGGGTTTGATAGTGGTTTGAGTTGAATAAAAAGCAAAGTGTATTTGATTGGCTATAATTCTTATGATCATGCTGTTAGCATCAGAGTCTTCCTGGAAAGATCTGTTTTCTGATGAGCGTTCTGTTTGATTGGATGAACAAATGAAGAATTGAATGATGACAACTCTTCCGATTGGGTGAATATGATAATGAATTGATATTTTTATTGCTGAGTTTTGTACAGTGAAACAGTATGATACTGTATTTTCCTATTCTTGCACTGTTTCATACATTGTTCCTTTGATGTTCAAGGAAGCTAATTATTGGATTTTCAGGAAAGAACTAACTGTTTTTTTACCCCCACACTGCAGCTTATTACCTGTTTCGTAGTACATGGGCTCAATTTGATATCAATGTAATCAAAATGGATTTACATGTGATATGCAAAATTCAATTGGTTTTCTGAGGTTCGCAACATGTTAACAGACTACTCGCTGTATGTGGATCACTTCTACAATGAAAAGTGGATTATTGATGATATTAGTTGGTTCATGGCTTCATGCTACCTTTTAACACTGCCCCGTGTCTACAAACTAAGAGCCAACATTGTGTTGACAGTTAGACATCACTTCATGTGTTATCAGTTATAGTGTTGTAAATCTAATAATGGAGAGGTTAGTTTTTTATTTTTTTTCTTCATTGATTTATGTACAGTTGCTGGGGTCTCATTTCTGTCAGAAGGTTAACTTCTTTCTTTCTGGCTTTTCCCTTTTAGATACAAAATTTTGAAAGAGCTTGGAGATGGTTCTTGCGGTCATGTATATAAAGCCCTCGATATGAGGACTTATGAGATTGTAAGCATCTCTATCTATAAGCAATTCTTTCAACTTTAGTTTGTTAATCTCAGTGTGTTCTTTTACTAATTTATCTAAACTATCCTTCATTGTCTTATAACTTGGAAACATAATTTTCATGTTTTGTAAGAAGAAATTTTATTACTGTTCTATTGCTTCTATGGTTCTACCTAGTTGCAAGCATAAGGATAAATGTGCTTTTGCTTTGTCTGAATGGCTTTTGCATGATGGGGCTTACTGTGAATAAAACTAGTCAAGTGCTTCCATCTAATAACTTAAGCATTTAGTAGTGTTGATTTTTGACACCACAAGCACACATAAAACCTTGTATTTGCCATTGGCCATAGTGAAGTTTGTCTCTGTAATTTTCTGTTGGCTGAACCATGTCAAATTCTCTGTTTATTTCTCTTCTCAGTATTTCCTGTTTGCACACCTGAACCTGATTACAGTATTAGGAATGGAACCACTGAGGAAGCTGTTTTGCATGCTGAATTATCTGGGAATATGCCCAGAAAAAAAGTCGAGGGTTAATTAATGATTAAAGTTTGATTCTACTGTAATTGGAAACGGAAATAAGGAAAGAACCTTTGAAAACATGCGATGGTTGTGCGTCAAAGTTTGGCTTTTTTACATTGAATAATTTGTAACCCTATTCCTGGATATATCAACAGGTTTCGGGGAGTTTCACTTCAAATAAAGTTTGTTTTTAAGTACTATTAAATTACATAATCTAACCGTATGAAATAATACATGCCCTGATAGTTTTAAAAGTTGATAGGGAAAAAGAAAAGGAATTCTAATGACAATATGATATGAGTGGACCCTTTCTGATACACATACAGATATGTTTGGACCTGTCTATACATTCCTAACTAAGTTCTTTTCTAATTTAGAGTGAGATGTTTGAAAGGGTTTTCTGTGGGGGAATGTGATGAATATGTTATACATTCATGCATAAATTGTGCATTGAAAGTCAAGATGGATAATTGGATATCATGTTTTTATTTTTTAAAAATGCATGTTTTTCTTTCTCTGGTGCCTCATCAGGAGGTAGTGTTATAACCGTGCTGATTTAGACGGTGCTTTTATTACTTTCAGGTAGACATTGCATTTTTGATGTTACATTTTAGAATATCTTATGGTCTCATGCTTCTTGTTTTGTCTTTTAGGTTGCTGTCAAAAGGTTGAAAAGAAAGTTTTGTTTCTGGGAAGAACACACAAACTTAAGAGAAGTTAAGGTATGCGCTACATTAAACTTCTACATTAAACTTTTGTAGTTATAGGGTGGTTTTAATGCATTCCTGGAACTATAAAAGTGTTTAAATCTTAATGTCTCCATTGATGTGCATTGCAACCTTTTGCAGGCTCTCCGTAAAATGAATCACCCAAATATCATAAAGTTGAAAGAGGTTGTTAAAGAAAACAATGAACTCTTTTTCATTTTTGAACACATGGTAAGTATACTCTTATTCTTCATTGTTTATTTATATGCATATTATATGTCCCATCATATTGAATGATTTATTTACTTATTTTATAACCATAGAAGGTCAAATTAAAAAGTGATGTACTGTTTTGTTCTGAAAAAGTTAAAGGATAAAATTGGGGATAGAAAAGAGAAGGAATAACAAATAGGAGGAAATGATATTGTCCAAGAAAGGTTCTTTTAGAAAAAGTTAAATTAACTAACTAAACAAGCACTGATACCGCATCATGCTTCCATGAGCAAAACCCATTTTAACAGACAAGAAACATATGCCTAGGGAATGCCTTACATAAGACTCACTGCCAGTAAATGCAGTAGTGTTACATTGCTTTCACTGCTACAAGCATATTCACCGGAAGAGTTATTAACTCCAATGTAATATATCCAAAACCATACATATTTAAGCTTAAGGTTGGATTGAAGACTGTATTGCCGTTTGCTTTATCAGCTAGAGCTTGACACTATACTTCATCTTTTCAGGATTGTAATCTTTATCAATTAATAAAAGAGAGAGAAAAGCCCTTTTCAGAGGAAGAGATACGGTGCTTTATGAATCAAGTACTACAAGGACTTAGTCACATGCACAAGAAAGGATTCTTTCATAGGGATTTAAAACCTGGTAAGACATGTTACTCCATTTTTGTAAATTTTTGGTGTTACATTGTTGTATTTTAAGACTAATACCGATATTGATCTAGTAGAAATGTTTTCTTCTATACAGAGAATTTGCTGGTGACAAATGATGTTATTAAAATTGCTGATTTTGGACTGGCAAGAGAAGTATCATCGCTTCCCCCTTATACTCAATATGTATCTACGCGGTGGTGAGTCATGTTCTTTCATGTTATCATTATGTTCATGATCATGATCATCATCAACTTCAACACATTTTTTTGTGCTTCAACACATTTTTTTGTGCTGAGAATTCAGGTATCGAGCTCCAGAAGTTTTATTGCAGTCGCCATGTTATACTCCAGCTGTTGGTAGGCATTTGTCTCCTTTTAAATTTAATATTTGTTGCAGATTATAACCTATTTTAGCTATTATTTGTTTCTTGAGTTAGTTTTTGTGAGCCATCGAGAGGGACTTTGGAGGCATAAGTTACCATGTGTAGTTTCTGCCTCAATTTAATTCTGGCAGGCAGAGCACTCTTTTTGGGTCTCCCGTAAGCTAACTGAAACTCTCTATTAGCAAGGAATGATTAATTGAGCCTAGCTCTCCGTCCTATAGAGTTATGTAAAGGATGATTTATTCGTAGATAACCTTGCCGATCCATTTTATTGTTTTATTTTCCGTTTTGGAGAAGTTCTAGTTAATATTCTGCCTTCCTTGTTTTCTAATTTGTGTGACCTATTGACTTTTGTTCTCTACTGGAGCTGTGGAAAGTGTAGTTGGGGCAAAGTTGTGTGCAGCTATGAGTTTTCGGTTGGGGTGGGTGTTGGTTATCTTATGGTGTTAGGGAACCCCATTTGTTTTTGTCCTCTGCCACTTTTGCTTACAGGGTTTGTGTGCTTGTGGCTTCTATCATTTTCTAAGATTAT
Organism: Nissolia schottii; assembly: GCA_003254905.1. Lineage (NCBI taxonomy): Eukaryota > Viridiplantae > Streptophyta > Magnoliopsida > Fabales > Fabaceae > Nissolia > Nissolia schottii. The sequence goes on along the minus strand of QANU01074999.1, from coordinate 198,410 downwards.
AATTGTCATCTAGAATCCTTTGTTTTTAACAATAAGGCTTGGTTTGTTGCCTTTGTTTTGTTATAAGGCTTGTAAAACAATCATACACACTCACATGATAGCATTTGGAATATTTATGATGTCACCCTAAACCCTGAGATGATATCATTCTTGTTTTTCTTCTCGAGGTTATGAATAACAAATATAAATTATCTGCAGACATGTGGGCAGTTGGTGCTATATTAGCTGAGCTTTTTACTTTGACCCCCATATTTCCTGGTGAAAGGTACGTTACTTTCCCATAATTCATGTATTTGGTTGTTTTGTGGAGAGATGAAAGTGATGATGACGCCTCATTGTGCTTATGATGTTTTACTCTGTTGTTCTTTTGTGCTTTTATGGAGCTTTGTCCTGATTTCACTTTCCATAACTTGAAACATTTGTTTGGAGTATAACAATGAAATATTTAAGATTCAGGTTTTTGATAACTAATTCACTTATGGACAAGATTGTTTATATGGCTTGATTTTCTAAAGGTGTTTTCAGACGTGGAAGGCTTTTTGTACTATTGATGTATTTGTTTTTGTCAAGAACCATCTCTCTTGACATGGTATGAGAGCCTCTATGGCCAAGTGGTTTAAAGTTCGATCCTTGCTGCTCACATCCTTCTAAATATTGTTGATGCTTTAGGCCATTATAAAGGCTTTCATGATCATATCCCTAAGCAATGAAGGACTTAACACACCCCCTTACACCCAAGATTGGATATCTGGAGCATGAAGTTTGTAGGATTGGACATTTATTGGTGACCTAGTAACACATGATAGATTTTTGTCAAGACCAAAAACTTGTTGACCGATTTATAAAATGGCTAGTATATCGGGTCACAAGTAATAAAGTAGTGAGACAGGAATGTTATTCTCACGAGGATTGTGACCAAAAACTAGAGCTAGAACAGTTACTATTTGGGCAATAGAAAATTATAAGAGTCAAGAATAAAAATAGAGTTTAATTGCTATCTACAAACAGTGTAAAGTTTTTTACATTGTCATCCAATTAAATCTCTTGAGATGCATAACTTTTGAAGGAGAGAGAGAAAAGGTCAACCATTTATGCTAATGTGACAAATTTTTATTGGTTGACGGTGTAAAAAAAAAAAAACTTTACACTGTCAGTGGATAGAAATTAAACTCTAAAAATAAATTATAAAAAAATAAATAAAAAAGATAGCAAATTAAAAAAGGAAGATGTTAGGGTACGATTTCGTTTGATTTCCTATATCTTTCATTACCCAATATCGTTTGATTTCCAATTTCTAAAGCAATTAATTTTATGGTTGAATTTCACGAGTAACCGTAGTTCAATTCCTTGATACTATGATCCTCTTAAAATAAGTGGGAGAGATGGTTCTTGACATGGAAGAGATGGTTCTTGACACAAAATCACAACCTCTACAATCAAGTGAACTATAGTTTGATTCTTGTCGCCCCATTATTCTAAAAAAGAAGTCAAAATTTCAGCACAAAGTATAAGGTTGGCATGTGCATTGTCCACGCTCGAGCCCTATGGGCTCTTCCACTCATGTGTGAGGAGATGTGTTAAATATAAAAATCACTCAGTTGCATCTACCCAACATTAGCTCAAGTTTTTAGGAGAGATGGTTCTTGATATTTTTCATACATTTCTTTGGTCTATATGTATTTCTTTCTGTATAAAGAGCAATATCTCATTTTGTTCGTGCCTCTCTCCAAGACACCTCTCTTTTCAGATATTTGTTAATCTGTGAGACATTGATATTTAAGAGATTGCTATTAGTAGTAAATGTTCAAAACATTGGGATCTTTGCATTTTGTATCAGATCATATATATGAAGCTTTCCTCCACAGTAAGTTGTAGTTGACATTGATATCTAAATTGGAAACTTCTTAAAACTAATGAACTACTTTCGGGGCATATATTACGTTTTCCTGAAAATGAACTATTAGGCTTTCTGGATGCTTCTTATAAAATTCCTCTTCTCCATTGACAGTGAAATTGATCAACTGTACAAAATACACCGCATTCTTGGTACGCCGGATTCAGCTGCTTTCCCCATAGGGACAAACAATTCTCGGCTATTGGACCTAGTAGGTCATGAAGTTGTAAGTGTTCATGTAACTGGAATCTGATTATGTAATATTACTTAAATTTGTGATTCTGTTATCATCTTTTCATTTCACTACTTCCTGTATCTTTAGCAGGTTCCACCTGTGAAGCTCTCTCATATCATTCCAAATGCTAGCTTGGAAGCTATAGATTTGATCACGGTACTTTCTGGTCACTAGAATTTGTCTGTCAACATATCAATATCAAAACTTGTTACTGGTTGACATTGTTTATAGTGCTATCCATTTTTATCCCCCTAAAAAAAAGAGTTACTATCCTTCAACATCTGCTGCATTGCAAATTTTGTAGCAACTGTTATCATGGGACCCATCAAGAAGGCCAGATGCAGATCAGTCACTGCAACATCCTTTTTTTCATGTAACTTCTTTCTTTGAACTGTTTTATTTTACTTTGTGTCTTTATTTTTCTAATTTTACTAATATATACTGGACAGGTGGATACATGGATTCCTTGTCCACTCCGTGATCCACTTGAGCTGAAGCTGAGTAGCAAGAGTGAGGGCATTTCCATTTTCTTCCTGTCTTATCTCCTTCTTTTAAACCCTTTTGGTTTATTAGATAGCTACCATGTTAGATGCTAATTGCATTGTGGTAGATATTTTTCCGTAATGTTTATTGCTCTCTCATGCTCTACTTACAGGGGCAAAGCCAAATCTTGAGCTGAAACTGCAGGATTTTGGCCCTGATCCTGATGATTGTTTCCTTGGCTTGACATTAGCTGTAAAGCCCAGTGTTTCAAACTTGGGTAAAATACTATCCTAACTATTTAATTTAACTACAGTAAAAGTAACTTATAACAAACCAGTTGGCATTAAGAATTGCTCTTGGTCGTCCATTTTATTATAGTAGTATGTTTAGCATTGCTGTCTATATGTGCGATGGAAATAATCCCATTCTTTTGTTGTAATTGCCTTGTTTGCATGACGGAAAAATTCCTAGTTTTGTAAGATTTGTGCTGGCCAGTTTAGATTGTGCCTTCTTTTTAGGCTAAATACACTCACAGATTGAAAGTAGAACCAAATTCTTCTCAACATAAAAATGTAGTTTAGTCTTTTATTCAATTAATTTTCACTTCTCATTTTTTTAATCTTTTAGTAAATAAACCGGCTTGATGTCCAATCATGTGATAAAAAGCTATGACCCCATTGCAAGGTATGGGACTTTAATACCAATTCTGATGTGAGGTTTATATAGCCTTGGGCTTTCCACTGCAATGACTTCCTTTGTGGTGTAGTTCTCTGTTACAGACCCAGCTTCTAACCGAAATGGAAAGGAAATAATTCCTTTTCCGCATCACTATTCTAGAAGAAATAAGAGCAGATTAGGAGGGAATAAAATCTGATTTGTTAGAGACAAATCAGGATTTGTTAGGAAAAAATAAATTAGTTGAGACAAATTAGGAAGGGAGGATTTTTAGGAGAAAATAATGCTTAGTTTCTTGATTCCCTCCCATGGATTATTATAAGTGAGATCATGGGAGAAGGAGAAATCCATTCAGGACTTGGATGGACTAGGAGGACCAAGGGATCCTTAATTCCCAGATTGTTTCTATTTTTCTGCCTTTTAGCCATTATCTTTTCGGTTCTGATTCAGAAATTTCCTATTGGAATTTCTGCTTAATTAAATAATATCATCACCATTTCAGTCAGATTTTCCATTGGTACCAGTTCTTACATTCTCCAATTGTTTGTATGAATTGGTATCAAAGTCTTTGACCATGTCTTAGCGGTGGGGGGCTGTTATGCCAGTGTAGTAGTATTTGCCAGGCAGGTGTCAATGGATTAGTGCTCAGCCTGCACGTAGGAAATGGTGGAACGTTGGGACTCGAGTCCCATATGGGATTCTTCTGATGTGGGGTTTATATGGACTTGGACTCTCCCACGATGTACTATCCATTGGAATGCTGTTGAAAAATACACTAGACAAGTGATTTCATTGCCTTTCTTTGAAACTTGCAATCACTATGCCTATATTAGAAAATGAAAAGTTTACTGTTCTTTCTTTTAGATGAGCGTTGAATCTTTATTTGTCCAAACATATGTCAGTTTAACCTACATTGTTCATGATAACTGATGATAACCAGTTACTCGTTATGATTGTTTTAATTCTGTATTCTCTCTTGAAAAAATGTTTTAACTTCTCCCGGGAACTCCTACCCCACTAACTGCACCCTGACTTTTTGATAATTTTTTGCAATTTGTGATTTTGAATCTATGTGGTTTTCTGAATGATGTTGGCCTCTTTATTTGAAATGTTTGAGCTTTTCAACATTTTTTGTTACACTTGGAAACCTTTTGGCGTTGCTTCTCATTTCAAAATTTCTCTCATTTTCTCCTTCAATGTTTTGAATAGTAGATATTGGCCTGACCATTTAATATCATCACTTCCTGCAGATGTGGTCCAAAATGTGTCTCAGGGCGTGCGAGAGGTTGGTGTACAATACTTTAAATTCAGTAGCATTTCAAATTCTAATTTTATGTTTTGAATTCTTAATATGAGATTTACCTCTATTTTGACGTAGCACTGTAACAAAATGCAGAATGTGCTCTTTTGTTCAGATTTTAATGATCACGCAGACCAGTCAGGTATTTCTTAGTCTCTTCCTTCTATTTTCACTCCTAAATACTTTCATAACTGGGTCAGCTCTGTGTACAGAGAAGAAATAGCTTTTAACTTTCGAAAGACTAGATTTGTTTTTTGTGGAAAGCTTCATTCTGCACTGTCTTTATAAATGAAGTATGCTCAAGGAGAAAGGAGGATGTGTCAACATGAACACGAAGAAATCCTTCTTTGGAAACAAGCGAACCCTCTTTTTATCAGGAAATAGAAAAAGAAAATAGTTGAGCCCCCATACCTATTCGAATAATTGTCCCCAAAACTTTGGGGGTAGAACCAAATTATGTGGATCCCATAATGATACCTATGACGATCCTATAATGACTTAGTTTCTGTATAGAACATCTTAGGTTTCCCTTGAGCTAAACATGCCACTATTGTTTATGTCATGTAGTTGACCCCACCTATTAAAAAAAGGCTTGGTCGTTGGTATTCTGAATAAGAACCTGATGCTCTCTGTAATTGTTGATAAGAATGTTCTATACCACTATGCAGCAAAAATTTCAATAGCTCAGTCATTAACTTTGTATATACTAAACGAACAGAAGTCGACCTTGGAGTGCACCTTTGCTTCTAAAATAAATTAGAAATGGAAAAATCTCAGCCTTATAGTCCATTCTGGATATGCTCAAGAACATGTGTGGCTTGGGGTTGCTTTGAAAATCATTGAGAAGAATTACTTTTGCTGGAAATGATATTGGATTAACTAATTTTTCATATATTGTTTATATTTTGATAATGTTATCCAATTGGCTCTTTGAATAATTTTTTTGCTTGTATATTGTTAGGGAGAATGATTACTACTAAAACTAAAACTAATTGGTTAAGTTTGGTAACTGTCAAATATAAAAACATTTAATTGCCTCTACCCAATAGCTTAAGCTTTCGGGAGAGATGGTTCTTGACAATACCCACATAACTAAAATCAGTTTTGCCTAATGAAGCAGCCTCTGTGTTGAGGCAATCTTTGCATTGACCAAATGCCATAAGCTGGTATAGAAGAATCCTAAACATCTTTCAAAAACTGTTTATTTTCCTTTTGAAATGTGCTCCTATTGAATGCTAGCGAAAGTACCTATGTGCTTGAAAGCAGCCAAAAGGCTAAAGGAGTTTATAAGGATTGGAATTGCATAGACTACCACACAGGAAAATTTCCCACTAAGATGCAACAAGAGTAATATTTATTTGAATAAGATTGTTTTGGCAGTTGGGCTTACAAGTGGTCAGTTTTGATTCAAGTGGCAAAATGCTAACTTTGTGGAACTATTTGGGGGGCCTAATTGATATGCTTGATTGTTATTTCTAGGATAAGATGAGACATTTCTACTTTATTCTCTTTTGAGATTTTTCTGTTAACATTTACTTTTTCTTTAATTGATAATAACAATATATGTGTTTTTTGTCTGATATAGTATTTTGGACATTATTACCTCCTGATCAAAATGGAATTCACAACTCAGTAGAGACTTCATTGTCATTATCATACAGGTAAGTTCTTGCATATATGTTTTGTTTTTCCTCATCCAACATATAAACAGTCCTATTATCCTTCTGTTGATGCTTTGAGGAATAAATGTTTTGAGGAATAAATGTTAACAATGTTAGTCATAAAAGGTAAAGTAGAACCAAGACTAAATTTGTGATTTTTTAAAAATGAGGAAAAGATAATTGGGGATCCTTTGTTAAGTGTCTTGTACTAAAAGAAACAAAACTCCATTATCTTGAATAGATAGAATTAGATGGTAAAATGGATTCAAGTACTCGGTTTGCGTTAGCAAACAGTGCAGCTCAAAATCTAAATCCATTTGAAGGATATGAAATAATGTGTGATCCATTGCATGATGGATAAATTTAGGTTGAGTTGTGCATTTTTTACAACTTCTGAATTTTGGCAAATCATCGACGAAGATTTAATTTACTAAATTACACATCATTATGTTTATGTTTGTTTTTCCAGAAGTATACGTCCTGGGATAGTGAGAAGTAAACCTGTGTGGAGCTTGGTCATAGATGAAAAAAATGCTGTGAATAATTGAAATTTTTAAGTTGAAACAGGCTGGTAACTTTTCCGTAGGAAAAAACAAAAAGGCTCCAACAGGTGAAAGTTACAAATTAAATTTTCCAATTGAAAACTACCATATTGGTAAAATTTCCAGCCTACGAGTAAACACTTGACAGGTGAACACCATTCTAGTACTAATTGGCAGTAATGGCTGGAAGTGGAGTCTTCAACTCCGTTTTTTCAAAAAATGGGTTTCTCTTATTGTGTAAAATCTTTCTAAATACTAAATGAAATAACTTATCATTACTTTTTAAGATTCCAAAACATTGATTGCATTTACTTTTTACTCTATTTGTTGTGTAGGAGAATTTGTAGGAAAATACATTACTCTTTAAAAATTGTAGTGTTTAATAGATTAATGTAATTAGATGTTAAATATAGAATAAGAGTATTTTAATAAATCAGCTTCATAAATGAATCTTGATTTTAAATTCTGTAATTTGTGTGCACCATGTTCAATTGAGAAATATGATAAATCATAGGTAGTAATTATTGGGTTAAATATGAATTAGTATTATTTGTTAAATGAAATGAGCACTGATGTATGATTTGTCCTTCCCTGTTTTGACCTCTTGACAGCTCGGTTCAAAATCCGCCGATTGGAGTTACTCAGTCAGCAGGATTTACCTTTCCACCTATGCAGCCTAACATCTTAACCACACCATTTTTGGCTCTGTCTTCCCCATTCCAGCGTGGACACTGCCTTTGAATGATTATTAAACTTTGAATACAATGCAGTATGATCTTCTTGAATCTTGATAAATGCACATATCAGTTTTTGTTTAGCTTAATATATTGTACAGCTCTGTGTAGCACTAAAATTAGTTTATCATGAATAGAATGTAATTATTGAACAAATTCTATAAGGATATATATTTGACTCCATTCCTTAATTGTAATACTGAAATTCAAACATGATATTTCCAAAGTTTGAAATAGAGAATATTGAGACTTGCAATGTTAACTTTCTTCTTTAGTCTCTCCTTTTTACTTGAATTTTCGAGGTTGGTAGTTCATAACAGTCTCTTTATTATAAAATTAAGATATTTCCATTTTTAAGATGAACATCAAAGGATCATGTTCATATGTCAACGCTTTGTTAACAAAACATTGTCATCTTAGTATGACCTTAAGCCGCATATCTCATCTCTTTGAATGATTATTTTAACTTTGAACACAATGCAGTCTGATATTCTTGAATCGTGATAAATGCACGTATCAGATCTCATTTAGCTTAATATATTGCACAACTCTGTGCAGCACTAAAAATAGTTTCTTCTTGATCTTTGGCCTTAGTGAATATAATTTAGATGTGATTGGTGTTTTACATGAGGAGTGGGTAGCGGATTACAACGAATGCCTTGTGTTGGGCCACTATGGATTTCATGACTCAGCATTTGAGTGTTTTTGGCATAAATTTGGTGCAGGTCTGTTGTTCTGCCTTATTGCACTCTTTGGTTTTATTTTGTGGGTTTATCCTTGTTCTGTTGAGATGTTCTATGCGTTGGGGCTGGGGCGGAGTTCATGTTCTGTTGTTATTTGGCTTGCTGTTATTTTGTATTCTTCTTTTGCTACTTGTACTATGGTGCTCGTCCTCCTATCCTGGTAGGCTTGAGCATTTCCTCATTAAAAAATTGAAAATAGTGTATCGTTATCATGAATAGAATTTCTATAAGGATATTTGACTCCATTCTTTAATTGTGTTGAATATTTGTTAATATTTGACAGGATTTAATTTATCTATTTTAGGATAGTATTAGTATGATTGATTTAGTTTCCTTTTATCTCTTTATTATCATATCTATATATTGTAAAGTTTTCTAATGAAATACGATGAGAAATATTCAGCTTCAACTAATTGTAACACTGAAATTCAAATATGATATTTCTAAAATTTGAGATAGAGGATATAAAGACTTGTAGATGTTAAGTTTCTTCTTTCTTCTCTCTTTTTACTGAATTTTTGAGGTTGGTTGTTCATAATAGTCTCTTTATTATAAAATTAAAATCTTCTCATTTTTAAAATAACATTAAAGGGTCATGCACATCTCAACTCTTCGTTAACATAACATTTTCATTTTAATATGACCTTAACCGTCATATCTCTATGCATTTAAGTTTGATGAAAAATCACCAATTTATGCTAGTGGATGTTAGTTGTCTTTTTTTTGGTCAAACTAGTCACTTTGGACCCATTGAAATTGCCTTTAAACTTTAGCAGATAGTGAGAATGAGTGCTTGGATATAATGCCAATTAAATCCAAGGGAGATGTCAATTGAGCTATTAGCTCTTGACAATCTTTCTTTGAGGTTTAAGGTCCCTTTTTACATTAGTCGGTTGTATATTAAGTTTTTGGGAAACATGCGTACTACAAAGTAGGTTTGGTTAATATCCGGTAAGCTAGATGTTGTGTTCATAACTTTAGGTGGTGTTTGGATGAAGCATTTTCAAATTCTCAGAATTTAAAATGTAAGAAAATTTAAATGATTCAATTGAACTCCCCTTCATTTTAAAAATTTATAGTTTGGATAAAATAATTATATTACATCATTTACAAAATACTTTCTTTGGATAAGAAATCATATTTATCTGCTTTAGGCGGGGTCCAACTAGTGACTGGCGGGGTCTGATCGGTGATCGCGGCAGCTCGCTTGTTGGTGATCGGCAGTGGCTTGGCCAGCGATCGATGGTGACTTGGCTAGTGAACGATAGTGGCTGGGTTAGCGATCGGCGTTGGCCGATTGACGATCAATTAGGAAGATTGTTTCCTTTTATAAGCAATTGTAATCTTGTTATTATTAGTATACATTCAGAGGTTGAGGAGTCTTAAGTCCATAAGCATTTTTATTCCAATTATTCTCCACTCAGAGCTCGGGTTTAGTGTTTTTCCAGCGGCCCATTATTTCTTGTCGTAGCCGCCTCAACCCAAATAAAACCCACTCTCTTCTGCTTGTCCAATCTTAGAACCTCCAGATGGGCCTGACTGCTAAGCGCCATCGTCGGAGAACCTCCCATGCGCGTAGAAGAAGCAAGCACCGTCGGCACGTGTAGTCCAGCGCCTCCTAAGGCCGTTTCCGTGGTCAGTTTCCTAATTTTGAGGCCCCTCTCTTGGTCATACGGCTTGCCCTTGGAATCTCTGTTTTCTATGTGCTCCAGATTCTTAGTTTGTTTGGTTTTTGGTCTTTTTAGTAGCATGTCAGCTACATTAGAAACTCTCTCAATCTAGAGGCTCAAGATGCGTCATCTGGTCCAAAGAGTTAAATATGTTCTTGCAGACTGATTCCCATGAGGCATTGTGAATGAAACTTGATAATTTGTATATAGTGTTAGTTTTACGGGCAATGCACTCAGATTTTGAGCATATTCGAGACCAGATTCTAGCAGGTTACACCGTTCCTATCATAGAGGATCTTATCACTCGCTTTCTGAGGATTCCTTCACCTAAAGCTTCCAATTCAGACATAACCGAAGCATCAGCTATGGTGACCGTCTCGGGGTCTTGTGGTGGTTGTGGAGGTCGTGGAGGCCAAGAAGGTCGAGGGGGAGGTCATTTCTATTGTTCCTAGTACAAACGATCAGGCCATACTCGGGACACACGTTATGAAATTTATGGATTCCCATAAAAATCTGGTAATATTGCTTAGACTGGCCAAAATCAAGAAGAAATAAAGGTTGAGAATTTGTCGAGCAAGCAGTCTAGTACCATTTCAGAAACAGAGTTCCATGAGTTCCTTCAAATGAAGGCTGCAAAGCAGAATCAAGCTCCAGTCACCACTGTTGCTCACACGGGTAATCCCACAATTTGTATATCTCATTCTGGTAATAGTCCAAGTCCTTGGATAATTGATTCGGGTGCCTCCGATCATGTAGCTGGTAATCGATCCCTTTTTACCTATCTTTTTGTACATATTTCTCCTCCATTTATCACTTTAACAAATGATTCTAGAGTTCTTGCAAAAGGAGTCGGTCATGTTTCACCTACTTAGTGAATATCTTTAAAATCGATCTTATTTGTACCTGGATATCCTTTTAATTTAATTTCTCTTAGTCAAATCACTCGTTCACTTAATTGCTCTGTCACGTTGATTCTAATTCTTTTATTATTTAGGATCGTTGTATGGGGCAGGCGATTGGAAAAAGGGCATGAGTCACGAGGACTTTACTATCTCAATTCATCTCTACATGTGGTGTGCGTTACTATTGCGTCTCCTAATCCTCTCCATAATCATTTAGGCCATCCCAGCCTGTCAAAGCTTCTAAAAATAGTACCAATTTATGTCCAGTTAGAATCTTTATACTATGAGTCATGTCAACTTAGGAAGCACGCCAGGGCTTCTTTTTCAAGACATAACAAAAATCAAACTTGGTCGTCCCTTCTTTTTTTGTTATTCACTTAGATAATTGAGAACCTAGTCGTGTTGGTACTTCTTCACATCTGAGGTATTTTGTTACATCTATTGATGATTTCTCTCGTTGCACTTGATTGTTTTTAATGAAAGAATGTTTTGAGCTTTTTTCAATATTCACATCTTTCTTCATTGAAATTGAAACTCAGTTTGGCAAAACTATTAAGCTTTTTTCTTCATTCATTAAAGGTCATGGCATTTGGTATCAATCTACATATCCCTCATGCTCCCCAACAAAATAGGGTTGCAGAAAGAAAAAATCGTCATCTTGTTGAAACTACACATACTCTATTAGTGCATGCTAATATGCCTTGTAAAGTTTTGGGGGTTGTAGTTTTAATTGTCTGTTATTTAATCAATCATATGCCATATTCTATTTTGGACAACCTAGTCCCTTACTCAATCTTGTTTCCTAAATATCCATTAGGTTCTCATGTGTTTGGGTGTACCTATTTTGTCCATGACCTTTCCCCAGGTCAAGATAAGCTATTAGCTTTAGCTATTAAATGTGTTTTTTCTTGGGTATTCTAGTTTCAAAAGGGACATCGATGTTATTGTCTCATTACCTGGTAGTTGTATACCTCTACTGATGTTACATTGTTTGAAGAAACACCTTACTTCGCCCTACAGGTTGAGCCTAATGTTGTCTTTGGAGTGCTACCTATTCCATATTTTGGTCCTCTCTTGTAGGAACCATCAGCAGGGCCTATAGACAAACAAGTTGAACCAACACCTCGTAGTTCCTCACAATGACAGGGAGAACAACCCTTGAAACCTATCAATGTCGTCCAAGGGAGGTTAATCATGGTCTTGAGGTACAAGAGCATCCCAGTAAACCATGCCCTATTGCAACAATCTCTCCTACTACGAACCTGACACTCTCTAGCGATGACATACCCATTGCTCTTTGATCAGTCTACTCAAAATCCTCACCCATCAATAATTTTTTGAGTTTTCACCTCTTATCTCCATCATATTTTCCTTTGTTTCTGCTTTGTCTTTTGTGTCCATTCCTAGGTCTGTCAGTGAAGCACTCGATCATCCAGGACAGAGACATGCTATGATTGACAAGATGCTTGCCCTTGAGCATAGTGGTACTTAGAACTTGGTTCCACTTCCTCCTGAGAAAACTATTGTTGGATGTCGAATATATGCAGTCAAAGTGGGCTCTAATGGGAACATTGACCGTTTTAAATCTCGCTTGGTTGCACTGGGGTATACTCAAACCTATGATCTTGACTACAATGATACCTTTTCTCCAGTTTCTAAAATGACTTGTGTTCGTATTTTCCTTGCCATGGCAGCCATAAATCATTGGCCACTATTTTAGCTTGATATTAATAATGCCTTCCTTCATGGGACCTTGAAGAAGAAATATACATGGAGCAACCACCTAGATTTGTTGCTTAAGGGGATTCAGGATTGGTGTACAAACTAAGACATTCATTGTATGGTCTGAAGATATCACCAAGAGCTTGGTTTGACAAGTTCAGTACTATCGTTCAAGAGTTTGGCTTGAAACAAAGCAAAGCAAATCATTTAGTGTTCTATCGGCATACTTTACCTAGTTAATGTATTTACTTGGTGATCTATGTGGATGACATAGTCATTATTGGTAGTGATCATGAAGGGATATCTCGATTGATGAAACATTTATTGCATTACTGCCAGACTAAGGATTTGTGTAAACTCAAGTACTTGGTATTGAGGTGGCTCAATCCAAGGGTGGAGTCGTTATATCACAAAGGATGTATGCTCTTGATATATTGGAAGAGATAGAGATGTTGAATTGTAAACCAATTAATTGACAGTCCTATGGATCCAAACAATAAATTGTTGTCAAATTAATGAGTCTTCTCCCGATCCAAGTAGATATCAGAGACTTGTATGGAAGCTAAACTATCTCACTACTAGACCTTATATCTCTTATTTAGTGAGTGTGATGAGTCAGCTTATGCAGTCCCCATGTAATGATCATTGGGTTGTGGTGATGCGAATTTTGAGATATATAAAGAAGACACCAAACCAATGATTGTTGTATGAAGATAAAGGTAATACCCAAGTTATCGATTATTGTGATGTAGATTGGGCAGGTTCTCCTATTGATAGACAATCTACCTTGGGTATTGTGTCTTTATTGGTGAAAATCTTGTATCTTGGAAGAGCAAGAAGCAGAATGTTGTCACTTGGTTTAGTGTAGAGACTGAGCATCAGTCCATGGCAGTGGCCACTTGCGAATTAATATGGATTAAAAGTTACTTCTAGAGTTGAAGTTTGGGACAATTGCACAGATGAAATATATTGTGACAGCCAAGCAGAATTTCATATTTCTTCTATTATTGTGTTTCATGAGAGAACTAAACACATAGAAGTTGATGTCGCTTCATAAGGGAGAAAATTCTATCTAAGGAGATTGTCACTGAGTTTGTTAACTCCAATGATCAATTGATAGATATTTTCACCAAGTCTCTTAGAGGTCCTTAAAGTGATTATATATGTGACAAACTAGGTGCATATAATTTGTATGCACCAGCTTGAGGGGGAGTGTTTAGAACATGTTAAGATTTATCCTGATTCTGTTCAGATTTATTAGGATCATGTTAATATTTGTAAATATCAAAGATTGTTTCTTTTTATAAGCAATTATTACCTTGTTATTATTAGTATATTTTCAGAGGTTGAGGAGTCTTAAGTCCTCAAGCATTTTCATTCCAATTAATCTTCGCTATTCAGTTCAATAATTTTTATTTGGTATCCAAACAAGGAATTTTGTAACAAATTAATGGAAATCCTCTAAAAATTTACATTACCCCCCTAAAAATACCCCATCCAAACACAACCTTAGTCCTTAGTAAAATCTAATTATGCAATGCATGCTATTAGGATCTAAAGACTAAAATAAAAATAATTTAATATATAGAAAGTTAGGGTTATCAATTCTCCATAAAAAAAGTTAGGTTTTTATGACATAAATGGAAAAGGATATTTTAATTTGAATATTATATTCACAGGCATCCAAACATGCCGAAAGAGCATATGGAAAAGTTAAAGATTCTCAAGCCCACATGCATGTAAGGAACCATTAAGCTTAGTGGGCAAGGGAATACGGAACTTGATTACAACTACGTAGACATAGCATTTTCTATCTTCGGTATACATATAGGATATGGCAAATTTTATTCTTTTCATTATTGCCTTCAGTAATGGATAAGGAAAAAATTCTGGAAGTGTGCACTTCAATACATTTCTGGAAGTGTGCATGAGGCAAAAGTTCATCAAGGCGACTGGCATAGCATTGGTTCTGTTAAGCAATGGACTTACACGTTAGGTAGTTTTTATACTTCTAATTTTGTAAAGCAAATCAAATGGGTAACGGATGTCAAGCCTGACTTGCATTATACTGGTTCAGCCTACTTAACAACCAAGTTAGATAAGGCTACATACTATAATATAAAATGGAATTTCTATTTATAAAAAAAATATATAATTTATTAAGTCTGATCGATGGACCAACCTATTTATACTAAATTATTATTATTTTATATAAATTAATAAAATTAAGATATTAATTTATATGCATCGGCAATGTGAGTTTTACATAATTATTTAATCATGTGTTGTTCTGTGAGAGTCAACTTTAAAAATTATGGATGTAAAATTCAACCGCTTTAACTGATGTGACAACATATGATTGTCTGAGTGTAAAATTTTTTTACATTACCCTGACATAAAAATTGGTGTCTTAAATTAAATTATATTATTATTTTATATAAACAGGTTTTTTTTATAAGCCTATTTAAAATTTTAGTTTGAGCTTTAGTAGAAATGTATTTTTTGGTTTATTTAGAAGTCATTGGGCCGATTTAAAAGTGAATTTCTTTAGCATATTTTTTTATTATCATGTAGACCTTTAAATAAGTTTGGAATTCAACTCAAACTTTTAAAACTATCATAACACGCTTAAAACTTTTATATGTATCTATTCAAATTATTTTATATGTACAACTTTTTAAAAGTGAGTGAGAGAGTTCGACATTTTTATCTAGGTAACAAGATTTGATTGGATGATTTATTAAAAAGAGTTTATACGGTAAATGCATAACAATTAAAGTATCATTAAATCTTATATATTTGCTATTGATATTGATTGCTCATGGAACAACAGGTGGCAAGTTGGGCCATTGATGAGAAGAACAAATCACGTGCATTTAACTTCTTGGATGGAGATGTCAGTCCTCAGTACAAGACACTTAGGGCCCACTTTTAAATGACTGATAAGGATGGTGCCGTTGCTATATGGACTTACGAATATGAGAAGGTAAGGACATTGCACCTCCCTTTGCCTACCTGGATTTGGCAACCAAGTTCACCAAAGAAGCTGATGCTCATCTCATCAAGGCATAGCAGCACTAAAGGCAAAGAAAAGAGAACGGATATGTATAATAAGGGTTTATATAAATAATCAGCGCCTCTTGTTGACTTGGAAGTTAAATAATGATGTTTGCTTCTTCTAGTTGTTTTGAACATTCCCTTGTATTGAGAGATCAATGTGGACGGTTTATATAAATAACCAGTGTATGCCTATTCTATCCACGTTTGTTGAGTTCGTTCAATTATGTGTGAAAGCTTAGTCCAATACAAATATGTGAAATATTAATGCTTGATATACTAAGTTAGGTCGAAAAACGGTTGAGAGAATGGAGAGAAATCTGAAATTGAGAATTTATTATTTGATGACAAGGTAGTGTATTATATGAAATGGAAGTCTTACAGACTCATGAGAATAATAAATTAGTGATTAATTCTTAAATATCTAACTAATCGCATTTATTTTTAATGGCCTCTCGCAAGCGGGAGCATGCTTGGATTAGTATGTCCAGCTTGAAATGAAACTAAAATACAATTATAAAGAGGAAAAATTTAATAAAATAAGGCGTAATCATATTGACAAACAAAGAAAACAATGAAGCCTGAAAAGTTGGTGACAATCGAGGTTCATAGCTTGACATCTCGCGTCTCCACGGCTGGCTTCCAAATTATGAGAATCTGAAAATGAAATGAAATGAATTGCATAATTTGATCCTTGGATACCATCAAGTCGAAACTTTTAGAGTCATTTCATAGGGTATGACCCTGTAAAAACAAAAAGTATCTCATGCTTCAAATCAAAACATGACCGCAAAGGAAGTGAAAAGGGTGTGAAAGAGTGAAAGATAGAAAAGAAAAAAATAGTAGTGAAAAAAGAAAAACAAAAAGAAGTGAAAAAAAAGGAAGGAAATAAAGGTAAGTGGATTGTTGAAAAACCGAAAAGAGGCATGAGTGCGCAACCACCTAAAGTTGGGGGTTAAGCTATGAGTGGGTCTAGGAGAGAGGATTCCTCAAGTTGAGGGTATGACAAAATAAAGCTTAAATTATTATTTCATCATACCCCCATCTAAACCTTACATTACAAGCTTAGAAAAGTCCTGTTGATATCTAGTCTAGTGCTAACTTGAGTGGAAAGAAAGAAGGAAAAACACTGAGCTATAGGATCCTATCTTTGTCTGAACACTTGCAAAATCTTAATCTGATTTGGACTTGGATTACCATAATGCACACGTGCACTTGCTAAGTTCTTTTAGTCATGATTTGTATGTACATAATGGTGATTCAGTGGTTTCGACATTTGATTTATGTTTACTAATGTAGTTGACTATTTGTAGCAATATTGAGGGGTACAACCCCAATTTTCTGTATCTGAGTCTTTCACAAGAACTAAAAAGGTTTTTACTGCTTTCATAGTTAGTGTTGTTGTGTCGGCTTAAGTGTCTCATTGAGTTTCACAACTTTGTAAGGGGTGTTTATAGGGTCGCCTGACATAGAGATTGTCACCTACCTTTGTCAAATGGATTTGAAAAGCCAAGTCAACTCAATAAAATGCAGTATATAAATAACTTCAGTCATCTCACAAGGAAACAAACTAATCAATTTACAAAACTGGGCGTTTTCCAATTGCAGTTTTGGACAAATAATAACAATAATGACAAAACACCTGCACATGGATTATCGCCGACTAAGGATTAAATATCATTGGTTTTAAATAATAATTCATGGAGTGAGTGTTGTTTATTAGCTAGAAATCTCCAACTAACATGCAATTCACATAGGGAGATCACAGTCACTTTCTCCAAGGGATTAATTAGTGTAAGAACTAACGACCATGATGGTAGTCTTAAATTCCTAAACTAAATATACTCATCCAATTGCACAACCTAATATAATCAGATTAACCCTTTTCTTTTATCGGCTTGAATAAGATTAATTAATTAATTAATTTACCAACCTGAAAACCCCAACTTAAAAAACTCATGCATAGTAGAGACTCACTAAGCCAAGAATACTCTAACTAATAATAGATTATCACCATATTACTAATTAGAAAAAAAAATTAGAATCAACAATGGTGAACATACATAATAAATCAGGACTTCAATTTAATCCTTATTCCTTGATTTATTGCATGCAAGTATTAGGAGAATTCTCCTCTACGTGGAGGATACAAACTTATAAATTAAAAAGGAAGAATAAAGATTAAAGGAAATTGAAGAGAGAAACTTGAATAAATTAAAAAGAAGCTGTTACTATATTTGATAAGTAGAAGAACTTGCGTATCAATGCTAGTGCTCCAAAAACTCAAAATCCTAGCTAAGAGAAAGTAAAGCACTATCTAACAAAACCCTAGAGTGAAAAAGAATATAGAGAAAGGTGTAAACATGATAAGAGATGCCTCCTAATCTCCATCCTAAGCCTATTTATAAGATAAAACTCTGAAATTAAGGTTGTAGGTATACGACGTGCATTAGACGTCATTCTATTGAAAGCTACAAACGCTTGAGGACTACTTTATAACTTTGGAAATTTTTTCCAATTTCTGTTGGCAATCATCATTCATTGCAATGGTCTTCAACACCTCCAAAATCTTCTTCCAACTCTCTTTGCTCTTCCTTTGCACTGGTTCTTGGTTCCTATGACTCAAACAAGAGAAGTTAAACGCATAGGTTACTCAAGATAAATAAAATACTCAAAAATTTTCCTTAAATCACATATTTTCCAAATTACACACAAGGAGGACAAGTGCAAAACAAGGTAATTAAGCATCTAAACAACACATTTTTAGGTTGTAATGTTTAATTATGGTGGGATAAATTGGGGGCATAAAAGCCCCCTATCATCACCATAACAAAAAGATTTACATTATTTTGTTTTAGTTTTGTTTTAATCTAATTGGATAGTTATTTTCTTTTCTTTTTTTCTTTTATTTTCTTAAGGACAAGCACAGGTCTCAAGTGAAGGGGTTATGATAAATCCAATTAGAGTTCCTTTTGCTTAGTAGTTCATGTAGTTCTTAGGCATTTTAGCATATTATATTGTAATTACATGCAATCATATAGAAATTAACTTAGATTGCATAAATTAACCTATCGGCATGTTTAGGTAGAAATAGGGAATTTCTTTTTTTTTTGTGTTTTTCAAGTGCTAAGTGACTATTGAAGGAAGCCTTAAAGGTTTGAAATGCTTTGGAGCCAAGAAGAGTAAAAATATGAAGATTTATAGCCCTAGGAGAACTTGAGCATAGCTCATAGCGCTCCAACACACAGTGAAGCAAGCAAATTTGGTCTCAAAGAATTACAAGGGTCAATCGAGTGAGCCTCTAATGATGCTCGAGCGGGAGGACTTCGCTGAAGAAAAAAAAATAAGAATTTCAAAATCATCACAATTTCTCCATCGATAGAACCACTAGTGCTTTACCCAAAAGGGGAGCATAATTGTGATTTTGAGAGAAGAGGCAACCCTAAGAGAGGTAGAAAGCACAAGAAAACTCTATTGATCACTCCAATCAATCGTGAGGTTATCTGGTTATCATTTTCCTATATATCTCTTCCTTATTTCTTCTATGTTTGTATTCCCTTCTCTCTCCATGAACTAAATTCTCTCTAGTTAGGGCATAGATGGAAGTTCTCCGTCGACATTGATTTTCTATCCAATTGAGGTTGTTTGTTGTATTAAAGTTTGTCTTTCTAATTTGGTTGCAATGTTTATATGCCTGATCACCATGTAAATGTTTAGTATCCTTGCATGAGATGAGAAAGAGAGATTGTGAGATAGGACTAGGTTAGTCAAACCATAGGTTGAAATAATCATCAAGAGGGATTACCATGATATGTGTGGTGGTGTGTAAGGCCAATAGATTAGGGCAATCAACCTTAGAATAGGCTTAGGCCTCTAAGAGATTAGTGTGGTCAACCTTGACAAAGAAGACCACTTGACCGAGAGAGAGACTAGCGATCATTAACCCCGGCCATTAATCACTAATAAGAACCATAATTAGATAGGATATCAATTAGTAACATAGGTAGGAGTAACGAAAGTCGTGTGTAATAACGCCATCTCTCATCTAATTTTGCAATACTTTTAATTTGTGTTTTTAATTTTTTTCTTTTATTTCTCAAAATTAATCCTATCCCAAAAACAATCGTTCAAACAATTAAGATTGCTTTAAGATTGCTTATGTTTGCATAATAACATAGTTACTTAGTCCTCATGGGTATGACAACTCGAGTCCTACGGAGAGATTAGTCCCGACTAAAGTCACTAAAACAAAATGAAGCTTGTATAGCAAGCAACAACGTGATTCATCACTTTGGAATCATGTATAGTAAGAAAATACTCAAACTGAAGCCTATATAGTAAAATTCACTTAACACACAAAATTGATTTCGTCTTCTTTCCTTGTTAATTAAAGACTAACCATTAAACTAAGAATAGTAGCATAGCCCACATAAAATCGGAAACATCACCCCTATAAACCTTGATTTTAATATAAGACAGCTAGGATAAAAACAAAAAAGGTAGTGAGCGAAGCACGAGATAGGGCTTTTGATGGCTAAGGAACTATAGTAGGGGAGAAGGGTGTTTACAAGTTAGCTAAAGGTAAGGAAAGAAGAGGAAAAGACTTGGACCAAATAAAATGCATTAAGGATGAGTAGGGTAAAGTCCTGGCCACAGAACAACACATCACGATTAGGAGTTTCTCCCACAATCAGATAGATTAAATATCAAAGAAGAAGATCAGAATTATAAGTTTTATCATAGAATGCAATAAGCAAAGGTAAAAGAAGCTTTGAAGCGAACGAAGAATAGTTGGGCAGTAGGACCAGACAATATACCTATTGAGGTATGCAAATGCCTTGGAGAAAAAGGAATATGGTGGCTCACANGATGAGTAGGGTAAAGTCCTGGCCACAGAACAACACATCACGATTAGGAGTTTCTCCCACAATCAGATAGATTAAATATCAAAGAAGAAGATCAGAATTATAAGTTTTATCATAGAATGCAATAAGCAAAGGTAAAAGAAGCTTTGAAGCGAATGAAGAATAGTTGGGCAGTAGGACCAGACAACATACCTATTGAGGTATGCAAATGCCTTGGAGAAAAATGAATATGGTGGCTCACAAAGCTTTTCAACGAGATAATGAGGTCAAAGAAAGTGCCAGATGGGTGGAGGAGGAGTGTCTTGGTTCCCATCTTCAAAAACAAGGGAGATATACAAAATTGAGAAAATTATAGAGGGATTAAGCTCATGAGCCACACTATGAATGTATGGGAAAGAATAATTGAGTAGAGATTGCGACAAGAGACCCACATCATAGAAAATTATTTTGGCTTTATGACTAAGAGGTCTGCCATGGAGGCAATCTACCTATTACAGAGATTGATGGAGAGATATCAGAAGGACCAAAGAGACTTACTTATGGTTTTCATTGATTTGGAGAAAGTGTACGATTGGGTCCCAAGAAAGATTTTATGGAAGGTTCTAGAGAAGAAAGGAGTTTAGATTGCTTACATACTAGCAATCAAAAATATGTATGACAGGGTCATAACTAGCATAATAATGTAAGGTGGAACGACAGAGGAATTGCCCATCAACATTGGTCTACATCAAGGGTCAACTCTGAGTCCCTATCTTTTTGGCCTTGTCTTGAATGTTCTTATTGAACACATTCAAGGTCCAATACCCCAATGCATGCTTTTCGCAGATGACATTATTTTGGTGGGAGAGTCAAGAAAAGAGTTAAATGGAACGTTAGAAATACAAAGACAAGCATTGGAAACACATGGTCTTCGTATAAGAGAAAGTAAGACCAAATATATGGAATGTAGGTTTAGTAAGAGGCGTACAAATCCAAACATAGAGGGGAAAATTGGAGACGATCCTATACCACACGTCATAAGGTTCAAGTACCTTGGCTCCATTATCAAAATGATGGAGAGATAGAGAGTGATAGTAATCATAAGATCCAAGCTGAGTGGATGAAATGGAGGAATGCATCAGGAGTTCTGTGCGATAGAAAATTGCCACTCAAGCTTAAGGAAAAATTTTGTTGCACAATTGTAAGTATAACAATGTTATACGGGACTGTGTCTTGGGCAGTAAAAAGCCAACAAGAGAATAAACTCAATGTTGTGAAAATGAGGATGCTACGGTGAATGTGTGAACACACTGGACAAGCTAGGATTAGGAACGATTGCAATAGGAAGAAGGTCGATGTAGCACCTATAGTACAAAAATGGTAAAATCCCCTCTTAGGTGGTTTGGACATTTGAGGAGAAGATCATTAAAATCCCTAATAAGGAGAGTACATCAAGTGGCAGGTAATAACTCAATAGCTAGATGGAAGGGAAACCTAGAAAAACTATAGAGGAAACTATTAGAAGGGATTTAGAAGTTAATGATTTACATGACATTAATTTTTGTTCTTAATTACCATAACATTTTTTTATTATGAGTTGTGACAAAGGAAAGTGATTATTACACATTCGGGGTTCGAAAAAATAATGATTGTTAGTCTTCCAAAAAAAAATAGACAAATGTAAGATATCATTTTAGGTTTATCTGATTTGTTTTTAATTGATCATGAGAGATTATGCTTTAGAATTTTTTTTTTTGTATTAATCATATATTGATATTACAAAAATTGAATAGAATAAAATTATATAGTTATATGTAGTGCACTAAGCATANTTTTTTTTTTTTTTTGGTTATAAAAGGCCATTAATGAAATGGCACCGCTTAAGTAATGCAATAAGTATACATAGTTCCCTCTGATTTTCTTCAGCTTTGTGTTGCATAGAGAGTGAAGCAAATATGGCATCTAAAGTTGAGAAGTTGGAAACCGATGTGCATATCAAGGCCTCCGCTGAGCAGTTCCATGATGTATTCTGCAGCAGGACCCACCATATTGGCAACGTTTGCCCTGAGAAAGTTCAAGGTGTTGAAATTCACGAAGGTGAATGGGGCACTGAAGGATCCATCATCTTCTGGAATTATGTTCATGGTATGTGCATCTTTCGTCAAATATATATATATTTATCAATACATTTTACCTTAGCATGCGTCATGTTTGATTTTAAACGGTTAAAACAGTACCGAAGGAGGAGTATATATAATTTTATGACTAAAAACATTTTAATAGTAAAACGAAAAATGAGCTGCTGCCCCAGAGTTGTATTTTGACGGCAGGTCGTTCAGTTCAGAATCCAACAACGACTTGGAAATTTTAAATTTTTTATTCTTATTAACTATTCAAAGTTCAAACATAGAATAATGTTGATTAGGAAGATTGAGATCCTTTTTTAAAACAGAGGTAGAAGATCCTGATCCGTCAATAATAGTGAGTGAAAAAGTAACACGCCAAATATGAATTTGGTTAATGACTTCTCTGTTCCTCGAGTTGCGTTTTCTGTAATTAATGCGCTATTAGGATACATCATAAATGGTCCCACCGTATTACACTAAATTGCCACCGTATATCGTGCCTACGTAATACGGAGAGTTAATTGAGTGCACAAACAAATGTTTTCTTGCACATATGAATAAACTTTTTTTTAATAAGAAATCAAATCAAATGAAACAGTGACATATTAAATTGTAAAAAATAATTGTTGTACATTTTTTCTTTTGCTTTGTATTCACACTTTTAATATGTTGACTCACTCTCTCTACCATGCACAAATATTTTAAAAAGATGCACCATCTTTTTAACAAGCATAAACAAGAATTCACAAACTTGTGAATAATCAAAAACAAAGAATATGACGGAAATGAAAACAAAGATGAAGAATAAAACTTTGGTACTCATATCCACATACTTTTAAACAAGCATACACAAATTTTCCTAAACACATGCATAAATTTTTGAAAAATTAAAAACAACAAATATAATCAAAACAAAAATGAAAATTCTAAAATTCATAACGTCTTATAAAAAAATATGATGGTAGATTAAGGAAGAAGTGGGAGAAAAAATAAATAATAAGAAAAAAAAAACAAGAAGCACGTTTGGATGTACGCATAATATTTATCATGTAATTATTGTCTAACAAGCACTCAAAAAACGATGGGGTTACTTATGAAGGGTGTGTAATATACTTTTGTTCATGATTTTTTCTTAATTTTTTTTTAACGTTTTTAGTTTAAATTTAGGATTTGATTTTTAGAAATAAATGGGAAAATTAGGTTAAGAAACACAAATTAAGAAGCAATTATGAATATTTCTATGGATATTTGAAAATGTTGAATTGGCACGACTAAATTGTATTTCTTTAAAGTAAAAGAGCATGATGCTCCTAGGAGCAAAAAAAAAAAAAAAGAAAAAAATCTTTTCTATTTAATATTCAAACATAGAATAAAGTTGGTTTGGAAGATTGAGATCCTTTTTGGTGGTCTGTCTCTTTTTTTGTGTTTGTTATGGTTTGGTTCTGTTCTTGGTGTTGGCTTTTGCCTCTGATTTGGTGTGGATTTGGGGCACTGTTTTGTTAGGCTGTGGGATTATCTTAGCTTTGGTGGGTTGGTTGCCTTAAATCGTTTTTTGTGGAGTACTCTTTCTTTTCTTGGAGTTTTTTTTTTTTTTTCACAAAATCTATTTTAAGGAGATTTTAACGAGTGTTATCTGCGTGAACCGAGCTTTATTGATTTTTGACAGGGTGTTCTTGGCTCTTTAATTTGCTTGCTTATTTAAGTTGCGCTTAATGAAACCATAGAAGAAAAAAAAAAACACTAATGTAGAGGATCCTGATCTATTAATAATTGGAGTTAAAGTACATTGTTAAAGATATAAACATGGTTAATGACTTCTCTTATGGTTAATGACTTCTCTTTGGTTCTTTGACCTGAGAATCTGATTCCCTCCTGTTTTTGGACTTGACATAGATGGCAAAGCTTGTGTGGCTAAGGAGTTGGTTGAATCCATAGACGCTGAAAACAATAAGATTACTTTCAAAGTGTTGGAGGGAGACCTGCTGGAGCACTACAAGAACTTCTGGTTCAAAATTCATGTGGAACCGCAGGGAGAGGGAAGCGTGGTGCATTGGACCATGGAATATGAGAAGCTGAAAGACCACATTCCTGATCCTCACTCCTTGCTGCAGTTGGCCATTGATGTCAGCAATGATATTGACTCTCACCTTATTGAACAGGACCAGAAATAGATTAATATAAATTTGAATACAAAGCTCAAAGTCCTGTGATATCTAAATCTAGTTGCAAATAATATATTGAGTTGTGTTATATGTATTCATTTAGTATGAGATATCATGTTAATTCACACTTCATTCACTGTTAGATGAGATTTTAATGGACGAACTTCATGATAAGATCTCGTCTAACGTTGGATAAGATGTAAATTATCAATGATGTCTCATACCAGATGAGTACTTGTCATTTCTCTAAAAGGGTTTGTTTGTTAAAATAATGGCATCAAGCTAGTAATAGGCTTGAGCCAAGAGGTTCTGCGCCCACCTTCAAAGGGTTAGCCAACATATGGTTTTGTGTTTCGTTTCCGTGTGTACCGATAGAACTGAAAGCCATGTATCTTTTTTTTTTTCTTCTTCTTATTTTGTTACAAATGTATGGTGTGATTTTACCTTAAATGATGTATGATGTATGGTGTGCAATTCCGAAGCTAAGGCAACAACACCCTTATCCTGAGTGGCACGGTGGTTTAGTTTATTAATGTTAAAGTTTTTGTACTTGATTTAAGATCGGCACATTCAAAACATCAAAAATACTCTTATTCTTTTACGTACTAAAATGACCCGCTAATACAACTCCCTGACATAAGCACAATTTCAAAATTAACAACACATAATCATCTATATCCTCTTTTTTTCCCTCTCTCTTAGTCTTTAGCTTGACTTTTCATTGAGATAGAAATAAAATTGACTAGTCTTTCCTTGCCATTTCAATTTGGAGAACGGAAGCATTTCTACTTTTATATTTTCAAGTTTCAGAGCTTAAATGTGCCAAAGAAATAGCTTTTCAACAAAGTAAGCAACTGACTTCAAAGTTTTTTAAAGATTACAAGTAGGAATAAGTTCTATCTCATTTGGGACATGATGCTTATTTGATTGGTGGAGTTCAATCTCATTCCATGTGTGGGGCATAAGGGGAGGTATGTGTAAGGTCATGCGTGAAAATTCTATAACTGATGTTGAGCTTTGGTTTATTATAGAAGAGGGTTAAATATGTGTTGAAATTTATTAGTTGTGCAAAACATGACTTATTGGTAATCTCATCATTTTGCTTGCTGTAATCTTAGGTCAATAAAAGAAAATTTGAATTGGGATCTCAAGCTTGTTCAAAATAAGTTCTTTGCACTTTCAGAGTGATTTCTGAATATTGAACTAGTGTTTAATCCTCGACAGCTACAAAAGTAAAAAAATGGTTTGCTTGAGGCAACTAATTAAAAAAGTGGCCAATGATCAATTATGGGGTGCTAAAACAGTTTTTTTGTGACATTTTTTATTGTTTGCTATGTATTTTGGTGTTGTACTTTAGGAATCTTAATCTGATTGGGGAAGTACTTCTTTCCCAACTTGAATTTTGTCCCAATAGATTTTTTCAGGGAATTTTGATTAGACTTCTCTCAATTAGGTAAACCTTCAATGGAGTGGACGTGTTGCCCTTTGCTTCCCTATCTTAGGATCAAGCTTTTCTCAATGAAATTCATTGATTCAGCTAAAAAAATCACAAGTACGAATAAGCTTGTAGATGATAAGAATTGTAGGAATTGAAATTAAAAGAAAGAATAATGATAAAAATAAAGGAGTGTTTGTGATATATAAAAATGTGTTTCTATTTCATAAAGAGTGGTGAGGAGTACAAGGAAGAGTGAACATATGGAGTGGAAGGAATAATTTTATAGAAAAAATAGAGAATAATTTTAGAAAATATAAAGTAGAGAATAATCGGGAGTGTAAATAGACAAAATGTAATAAAAGGAGGAGAATGGGGAGAGAGGTGAGAGAGAAAGGTAGAGAGAGCTAGGGTTAGGATGGGGGATGGTATAGCGAGAAGCAGTGGTAGCTTTCAGGGCAGTGCTCATGTAAACAGTAAGAGGGAGAACATTACTACATTTTTTGTGGATAGCCTTAAAAAAAATGATTCATGATTACTTAAAACTAATATTTAAGTTTCATGGGGAGATGGTGGATGTACATTAATCTAGGAAACAACGGGGGTGCAATGCTAACTTCTTTGGTTTTCTGCAATATAAGAAATAAGAAGAAGCAGCTAATGTGATAGGGAGGCTGAATGGGGTGAAAATCCCGATCTCATTCGGGTTTTCAAGGTAGGACAGGAATAGAAAGAAAAATGTAGAGATGGAGGGAAGGAGCAAGGGCTACCAAAAAAGGAACATTGACCTATTCCTTAAGACAAGAGAGGGTGGATCACATGCTCACACGTGGGGTACAATGTGAGGAACAAAATACGATAATGGAATGGTGGAGTTAGATGCATCAAAGCCTAGGGTAAGGGAAGCGAGGCACACTCCAGCGATAGTCAAAGGGAAAGTGTGTAAAGGCAATCTTGAATGGTAACAATGAAGCCTGGTCAGAGAGAAGTTGCAACTGCTAGACTCAGACATGATTGGGGATAAGTTATTTGTAGTAGGGATCCATATGGAATATGTAAGGTTCATTGACCCCTATGAAGTGTTAATAACCTTCCTAACAAAGGAGAAGTATGAGGAAGGGCTACGTGAACGAAGAAAATTATTCTAGGCTTGTTCGCAAAGGTTCGAGCATGGTCAGAGGGAGAAAATTGCAAGATTAGAAGATCTTGGGGGGAACTCAAAGGTTTTCCACTACAAGGGTAGTCAGAGAAGAATTTCATGAGGTTAGGTGATAGGTGGGGGAAGGTGGTGAGATGCATGGCGAACTGCAACGACTTTTGAAGCGATTTTGTTCAAGTCAACATGAGGATTATGGGACCAATAAATGAATGGGTTCTATTGAATCTCAATGGGAACTCCTTCGAGGTGCATGTAAGCGAAAATAGAGACCTAGAGGAAGGGATACTTAGCCGGTAGAGAAGAGCAAAGGAGGGTAGCTTTTAGGCGGAAATGGAAGAGACTAAGGGCGATGATGTGGCAAGTAAGGAATAAGAAGGTATGAGGGACAACATCATGGAATGCTAGCAGCACAAAAACAACAAGAGGGAGAAGTCGGCCCGTGGGATGCTAGCAAACCTATGTAATTTGGAGGAGCTAATGATTCAGGGTATGAAGGACTAGAGTACTATTGACTTAGGGCCCAATATGGAATCATATGAATTTGAGCCTTCCTAAACAACATCGAACGAAAGAAGTAGGCCAAATGTAGAACAAGTGGATTAGGGGATGAACATGGATGTATCACAACTCTAATCTCAAAATGAAAACTTCTCCTTGAGCACTACAGTTCCTAAAACATAGATGGAGCTCTTCATTGGCCCGGATCTGGGGTTGCACAATAACCATGCCCAAATGGAAAATGCGGAAGCAGTAACTTGGGCAAATAGGAATGGATTGGGAATAGCATTCACAAATGAAGCATAGGCAATGGGGAAGCAATTCGATCTAACATCAAATGAGGAGGGAAAAATGGTCTCCAACATGGTGAATGAGATTCCAGTGATGGAGGAGTCTGGTATGAAGAAGAGAATATGGCATCCCAGGAAGAGAACCTAAGTAGTAGAGCAGTTGGTGCAGTAAGTTGTTAGGTGTGCTTCTTAGTTTTTTATTTTTGAATTTTAGTTGATGGAATATTAGAGGAGTTGGGGTAGGCATATAAGACCTTGCTATCAAAAAATTGGTGACTTATTATAGGAGTGTCTTTTCAGGTCCAGTGGAAACTATGCGTGCATCTATGTTTGAGTTAAAAATTCACAAATGGTGGGGTGGTGTGGGGTTTGATTAGGCTTAGTCACCTACAATTAATAGATTTGGGGTCCAATTTGCAAATGGGATATGAGTCGATTCAAAAAGCTTCAAGTTAGAATGGGTGTTAGATGAGTATGGTTTATAAGAGAATTGAGTGTTAACAACTTCTTGTGCGTTGTTTTTGTTGTGAATGCCCCAAATGATATGCATATCAGGAAACTGATGTGGGAGGAGTTATTAGAGATGTAGGAATCTTTGGAGGTACTGTGCTACATTATGGGAGAAATCAATGAAGTGATATATGAGGAGAAGAAAAATAGGGGTCGGTGTTGTGTCAAAAGCATTGAAGAATTGTGTGGGTGGTGTAAGAGATGCGAATCATTGACCTTCCCTTAATAGGAAGGAAATTTACTTGGGCATGGGGAAACTCAAGGACTTACCTAGATAGAGTACTTATTCAACTTGTTTGGAGCGTTAACTTCTTGGATTTGAAATGTTTTGCTCTTTCTAACTTTATCTCTGGCCACAACCAATTTCTACTGCAACTTGAAAGTGGCAATGGTGGTACGAAAATATTTAGAAGCTTGGTTACATGGTTTTCTCACCCAAAATTTTTCATAATGGTCTCTCTCCCTTCTTCAGCTTAGCCAAGATGGGGGGCTTTGACAAGTACTCTTTGAACTGTAAGAAGGCGTGCTCACATTCCTCAGACTATTCAAATGAATTCATCTTTTTGGTGAGGTTGAAGAAAGGGAATTCCTTTGGGGCTGAAACTACCAAAAACCTGGTTAAAGAAGCTATTCTTCTGTTTAGACCTTGTACTTCTTTGACCAACGCGGGACTCTTGATGAAAGCCAAATAGCACTTTCTCTAATCTTGACACAGCTTAGGTTTTGTTACAACTGCGCCAATTTCGTAGAAAGTCTATTGTTTACACTTTACGTTGCTCAAATTAAATTTATATATATCCTACTTTACGGCTTTCAGATCCACAAGGAATCCAATTGCAGTATAGTCGGGTATAGTCGAATCCACAGAGAGTTGCAAAAATACCATTCTTGAGTTTGTTTAATTAAACAATGGAGTGAAGGATTTGATAAAATTGTTGATAATTAAAATAAGTAAATAAACAACATAAAAGTAAATAGGCAACAAATCAGAGGTAGTTCCGGAGCTTGTTGGGAATTTCAATCATATTATAGTCTCATGCATCCAGTTACTTATTACATAGAACTTATCATTTCATTGATTGCCCGCCACCAGATCTTAACTTTATCATCGCTTTCGCGTATGAAAAGTTTACAGGTGTCCTTTGTTAGATTCGTTAATTTCTTATACAAACCTTAACAATGTACACCAGAATTATTCCAGATGTTAAAGCGGCTAACTTCTAGTTCCGTTACGGCAACAAGGTTAGATGAATGATTTAGATCCGACTCTAATGATTGTAACTTTTCGTTCACAACGCTCAAGTCTTGAGTCTAGCTTAGCATAGCGGATTAATCTTAACTTGGTTACAACTTAATTAATATAACTCTCATTCATACAACTAAGTCTCAAGCCAAGATCAAAACACTAAACAAAAACTAGCATTAGGCATAAAATTATTCAAGCGAATTATAAGAAATAGATAGATTCATATGCAATAGTTACATAGATACAAGCAAGCTACAATTATGACCAAAATCCCAACGAAAAGAGGATTAGGAGTCCATCTTACAAGAGTATCTCGGAGGCAAGGTTTGGAATCTTACCATGACACGTACTCACGCCGTCATGACAGCGGCTTCGCCGAGCTTGCTTGATTCTCCTGGCTCCTTCACAAGCCTCCTCTTTGTTCCTAACCTAACCTAAGCTTTGAAGTACAAAGGAAAATGTAAAAGAATGAAGTTTTGAGGGGAGATGAGGATGATTTGAAGTGTTCCTCGGCCTTTTATTTATAGGGAAAATTCTTCAGGTGCGCTCAGCGGTGCGCTCAACGGAGTTAGGTGGAGGCGGCTTGAACTTTCTAAGTCTTTCTTGGCGGCTGGCGGTGGTGAATTTCAACAGAGGCGGCGGCGCTCAGCGGGCCGCTCAGCGCTACACTCAGCGGAATCTTGTCTTGACATCAACTACAAAGTTGTAGATCTCTCTCTTAGCTTTAAGTAGCAATTTGAACCACCTCAATCCGATATCTGTAGCTCAAGTTATCGCGTTTTTACTAACTGCTGCGCAGAGCGAGCTCCCATACTTTTCTTGCTTTTGTCATCCCTTTGCTCTTTGCTTCATTCTTTGTGGGATTATTCTACATTATTTATGCTTGCATCCATCTTTCAAAATATATTTAAAAATCTACAAATGGGGAAAATTCATTAGATAATTCTTTAAAACTCATGCAAATAAGCGCCTTTTCATTAGGTCAAAATTGCGTAAATTAGGCACTTATCAACTCTTCATATTTAAGATGGCTTCACATTTTCTTCTATTCCGCGTTGGGTGATCATCAACCCTAAGAATTTTCCTGCTTCTACCGTGAAAGTGCATTCAGCTGGATTTAACCTCATGTTATGGAGGCGAATTGTGCGAAAAATCGTATCGAGGTCTGTCGTGAGCCTTTCTTCCGTGGACGTCTTTACAATCATGTCCTCCACATATATCTCGATTAAGTTTCCTATCAACTCTTTGAATATTTTTTCCATTAGCCTCTGATATGTGGAACCTGCATTCTTTAACCCAAAGAGCATGACCTTGTAGTAGTAGTTTCCTGTAGGAGTTATGAAGGCAGTTTTCTTCGCGTCCCTTAGGTGCATGAAAATCTTGTTATAACCAGAGTATAAAGTCCATGAAGGTGAGGAATCGGAACCCGGATGCAACATCTAATAGAAGGTCTATGTTTGGGAGGGGATAAGCATCCTTGGGACAAGCCTTGTTGAGGTTTGTGTAATCAACACACATTCTNGGGATTCGGTTGTCAGTTTCGCTCAGTGACCGTTGATGAGTTATTCCGCGGAGATAGACCTAGAGCAGCCTAGAGAGTCGTTGAGCAGCGCCTGGGATGGTGCTGAGTGGGAGTTCTTCTGCGGAGATAGACCGAGAGCAGCCTGGAGAGCCGTTGAGCAGCGCCTGGAATGGTGTTGAGTGGGAGTAGTTCCGCGGAGATAGACCGAGAGCAGCCTAGAGTCGTTGAGCAGCGCCTGGGATGGTGCTGAGTGGGAGTACTTCCGTGGAGATAGACCGAGAGCAGCCTAGAGTCGTTGAGCAGCGCCTGGGAGGGGATAAGCATCCTTGGGACAAGCCTTGTTGAGGTTTGTGTAATCAACACACATTCTTCACTTTTCTCCTGGTTTTGGAACGATCACCACATTCAACAGCTATGTCGGGTAAATTATTTCTTCAATGAATCTGGCATCTTTCAATGTTTTTATCTGCTTTTGTACCTCTTGGGCCTTTTCAGAGCTCATCCTCCTCTTTTTTTGTTTTACCAACTTGGTGAAATTGTGAGTTTATGGGCCATGAGGTTGGGATCAATGTCTGCCATATCTGCTACAGACCACGCAAAAAGGTCTTTATTTCTCCTCAGCGGCATAACCACCTACTATTTTGTATGTGGGGGGAGGGCTTTGTTAACATATGTAATTTGGTATGCTATCTGAACTGGCTCTAGTTCCCCTTCTGGCTTCGATCTCTCTCTCTATCTACGAAGGCTGTGGAGTATGAATTTCCACCATCATGATTTGTGCGGGTTGTATTGTTATGAATTTTCGTGTTTCCTTTTTCTGACCCTAAATTTGTAGACTAACATTGTAACATTTTCTAGCTATTGCTTGATCTCCCCAGACCATGGAAACTTCATTGTTTTCTGTCAAGAATTTCATTGTTAATGTTGCAGTTGAAATGACGACGCTTATCCTATTTAACATTGGGCATCCCAAGATGATGTTGTACGCTGATGGTTTATCCATGACTAAAAATTTTACCTTTTTTGTCCTTGTTCTAGGTTTGGGTCCCAAGTTAAATAGAGGGAAACATAATAGTCCAATGTCACTGTTGCACTGGAGAAACTCACCAGGTCATCAAGGTAATAGTCTAAATCGGAATTTTTTAGGCCAAGTTGGTATAAACAGTTGTGGAAGATGGTGTTTGCTAAGCTTCCCTAGTCAAGTAGAATCCTCCTGACTTCTGCATTGACTAGGGTGGCGGAGATAACCATGGGGTTGTCATGTACTGGGGTCGGGTCATAGTAGTCCTCTTTGGTGAAGGTAATGTCCGGGAGACGTCTGGATCCACGGACCTTATTTCCACAGCTTCTGTCTAAGTGTAGGACCTCTTGGAAGTGCCTCTTCCAGGTGAATTTTGTTTGCCTCCTTCCACAAATCCCCCTGATATCGTGTTTATCACTCTTATGGTGTTCGGTCTCCACAGAATTCTATCACTCGTTTCATCTGGATAATTTCTGCATCTGCGGTTATCTCTGTTGGAGTTCCTCTTTTCATGTTCTCTATCATCAGCTTATCTTTTCTTTTCTGCTACAATGTTGCATTCAAGTTTACCACTTTGCATCCACCTTTCGACCTCATCTTTCAAGTCGATGCATTCCTCGGTGTCGTGTCTGTAGGAACCATGGAAATGATAAAAAAGGTGGTATCTATACCAGGTCTCAAGCGTATATGCTTTGGCTTGGGAAAACCATCAATGTGTTGTATCTCCTTGTAAAGTTCGCCAAGAGATATGGTGAGGAGGGCCCCTTAACGAGGTCTCATGTGGGGTCGCCTTTTATAGCCGTCATTCCTTCTTCCTGACATAGGTATTCTTCAAATCTCTCTTGGATCTTCATTAGGCTCTACGGATGTCTTTTTGAAAGGTTTTTTGAAAAATGGGCTTAATACTGCTTGGGGTTGTAGATATTCAACCTGGGCACACTCTCCGTAGAAGCGGTCCAAATATTGCCAGAGGGTTTCTTTACTCTTCTGTATGATTCCCAAGAGGCTTACAGTCATCTTGGGTTTTGCTCTTCTAGTGGTGAAATTGGCTAGGAATCGTTCAACCAAATCTTCAAAGCATCAAATGCAATTAGGAGGAAATGCATTAAACCAGATCAAAGCTCCTTTGTAGAGGAGTACTAGGAATGATTTGCACTGAATGACATTCGTGGCTTCGATTTTTTAGGATCATTCTGTGCCCGAATGCATCCAAGTGATGTTGGGGGTCAGTTGTTCCGTCATACAGTTCAATATCTGTTGGTGGACGAAAGCCATGTGTGGGTACTGCCTCCAAGATTTTGTCTGTCAATGGGTGATTTTCCTTCCCTTTCGCTTTTCTCACCATCGTTTGGTCTCTTTCTGCAACGTGGGATCTTGTCTTCGTGGATGCTTTGTAAATGGACTCCTAGATGTCTTCTTGTCACAGGTCTGTGGTGCATTGGCCATCATCGTGGTTAAGACCGTCGATGTGATGGTGACGTTCTTCTGCCTGTTTGATGACGTTTTTTTGCTTCCACTCAGCTTCCTTCTTGGCCGTTTTTGCTACTCTGCGGATCTCAGATTGTTTTTTCCTCTCATCTTCCGCCTACTTAAGCTGGAATAGGGCTATTTCTAGTTGTAATATTCAGGAAGTCTGGTCGTGCACAACGTCTTCCAAATCTGGTAGGGGAGGTAGTTCGTCATTTTCCTGAGGATTCTGGTTGGTGGTGGGATTTTGGTTTTGTGGAGGAATCTCCTCGAGAATGGGTTGTTGGGGTTGGCTTATCGCTTGTGTGTTACTACCAATGGATATGGCTCCGCAGGTTTCCATTGAGTTAATATGGCGATAGGTTTTTCGTGTGTTCTTAGGAGTCATGGAAATAGTGGAGGGTTTTAAAGTCCAAGGATTAGTGGGATGTCGTGAAAAATCCCCACACACGGCGCCAATGTATCGGGGATGGGTGATCCTCGGAACAGGTTGGACTTTGAAACTCCCAAGCATATCTTCAAGACAAGGTGAGTGTACCTGCAAGGACTCTGATGCTCAAGTAAGTCGATGCAGGATAAGGGTGTAAGATCAAAGATGGGTTGTAGGAAATACCTGGCGAGCTCAGTCTCTTTTATACCTAGGGTGAGGCTTCTAGAGACGGCGAGATGGTTGCAAGTGATGTTGTTTGTGATTCCAGATTTTCCTTTGGGTTCCGGGGAGTACGTTCCGTGTGTCAGATTTTCCTCTCAGACCGAGGATTTATCCGCGTGATTGGAACGTGGATCATTAACTCGGGAGTGAGTCCGTGCGGGTATCATGGACTTGAGGCCCGTGATCCGTGGGTCCTTGGACCTAGTCCGCAACACAAACATCATCAAATATATAAACGGACAATATTAATCACGCATGTCTATATACACAAAAAATGTTCAATTGTACCACAATATTCGTAAACTACAATTGAATGTTTTTAGATTATACAAATAGCATTAATGGTGTTTATCATCCTTTTAATTCTCTCTTGCATAAATTCCTCTTCCTTCCCTTTTGTAATATTTTGATAAAATAAATTGAAATAAAGCACACTATTGTTAAAATATTTTTATGCTAATTCAAGGAGAGAAAGCATTGTCCAGAAGGTAGGATTAAGGTTGAAAAATGTGTTTGATAGAGAGGATATAAAAATCAAAATTAAGGATTTGAAAGATCTTTTTTCTTAATCAAGCAACAATGCCACGATTAACCATGGAGGACATAGTCTCTTTAATTTCTGGACTGCACGGGAGATAATAGACTGAACAATTAATTAAGAAGGGATTCAATCCAGATTAGCCGCCCAAATATAAGAGATTAAGTCAGGATCAATTAATTATTTGGAGTGTTAATAAATTATTCCATTCGAGAATCACGATGTATCAAAAATGTATTTTAAATACTATGGTGATATCTTGTTTGATTGTGTATCAGGATAGATTTTGTTTTATTAAGATTTGCTCACATTACTCTCCTTACATATATATACACACATGAAAGCGTGGTTGCCAGAAAAACAAGTTAAATGTTATCCAATAATGCACCGCTGGCGATAGCTCTCGTCATCTCAAAATAAAATATATGGGAAAATAGTTTCTGTCGAAATTTCAATTCCAATGGCATCTCGATCCTTACCCAGCTTACGAAGAGTTATTTTTGTTATAAAAGGCCATTAATGAATGAATCGACTTAAGTAATGCAATAAGAAGTTTACAGTTCCCTCTCTGATCTTAAAGCTTAATTTGTGTTGCGTAGAGCGTGGAATTAAGCAAATATGGCATCTAAAGTTGAGAAGCTGGAAACTGATGTGCATATCAAGGCTTCTGCTGCGCAGTTCCATGACGTGTTCTGCAGCAGGACCCACCATATTGGCAACGTTTGCCCTGACAAAATACAAAGTGTTGAAATCCATGAAGGTCAATGGGGCACTGAGGGATCCGTCATCCTATGGAATTATGTTCATGGTATATATATATGTGTGTGTATATCTTTTGTTAACGAACTAGTTAGTAAATTCGTTTCTGTTTATATGTTAAAGTCATTTGTTATTTTTTTTACGAGAAATATATATTTATGACACATAACTAATCAATCTAACAACTTTTATTAATGTCACTTGGCATTTCAATGATAAAATAGAAAGAAAAATGTCAAATTTTATGAGTAAGTTAATAAGTAGGTTGATAAGTTAGGTCTCCCAAGTATTTTTTTTCTTTTACAACCAAGATTTTTTCAAGTATGAAGTTTGTCATGAATCATCTTCACAAAAACATAAGATATTGGATAGGGGTGAAATCGGATAGATTTGGTTCCATTTTGGGAAGAAAATGTGTCCCATCTAATCATTTTAGATTGATTCAATTTGGTTGGGTTTTTGCAATTTTTTTACCAAACTTGAACATAACCAACCCAGACATAACCTGCTTGGTTCGGTTTGGTTCTCAGATTTACCTGTAAATACATAATATTTTTTTAAAATATCAAAAAATAAAAAAAAGAAATAATTTTAAAATTTTAAAAATTATGATAAACTACTAAAGCATGATCCATAATTGATAAAAATAACCACAATGAACATAATTGGGTCTCATGTCTCATGGCATAATCACATAATAATCCTTAAATTCCTATGAAAACGAAAGGGTTGAGGTGAGGTTTGCACATCTAAAAATTAAAAATCCGAGAACCAACTCATTAACGGTTGATTTTTGGATCCAATGACTTGAACCAATTTGAACCAAACAGGTTGGTTTAGCTCAGATTGATGAAGTTCAACGGGTTCACTTGATCCACTTTCACCTCTAATAATTGGGTAAACATAATTCAATAATTTTTTATGTCTCTTTACACGCTTCTCATGTAAGAGCTCTTTTGACTTGAAGTATTGATTAATTTTTGGAAATGAGATTGGTAAGGATTAAACTCTAGACCTCTTGGTTATAGTAGTTTTGATATCATGTCAAGAATTATTTCTTCAAAAAACTTAAGCTGTTGAGTCGAGACAATTAAATAATTTTATGTCTACAAAATTATCTACATTTGGCTTACATAAAGCATATAATATATAGATTAAAGAATCTACGAAGCATAAACACCGATATAAACACAGGAAATGGCAGTACAGAACACGGACACATGAACACATCAACTTCAAAAATTTATAAGACACAGTCACAACACACATATAGAAAAAAGTCCATGAGTATATCTTATATCATATATATTTTTGAGTAAAATACACTCCCCTCTCTTGAGAGATGCCCTTATTACACAACCTCCCCCCCCCCCTCTATTTTCAAAACCTACACTTAACCAAAACACATTCTATGCCTGTAAATTTACAAAACTACTCATTATACAAAATACTTTAATAATTAGGGTCAATTTTTAAAAAAAAATATTATTACTATCTCAATTATTATTTATAAATATTAAAAATATTTTATTTTTGCTAATTTTTGAGATTTAAATGTTAATGTGTGTGTGTGAGAGAGAGAGAGAGACATAATATTTGTTATATATCACTTAATATTCATTAATTAATTTAAAAAATAAAAATAATAAAAACTGAAATTTTATTTTAATTTTGTCATGAAAAATGCAAAATATATTTTTTGTAAACTAATATAAAATGGTTTATCAACGTACATATCTTAATATTATCACATTATAACTTCAAAATATTGAAATAATATAAAAAAAACGTAATATTTACTTTTGTTACAAAAACTAATAATAACAAAGTATTTTAATTGTTAATGTTTTATTTTATTAATATAATAATATTAAAAAAATTAAAATTGTTTACGTGCATAATTTTATTGTATTTTTATTAAGTACATATTTTTTAATTTATAAAAAATATCAATGTGTAACTATTTTTGTTTTATTTATTTAATATGTATTACTCTTTATTAAGGGTATTTTGTTCAAAGTAATAAAATTATAAACTTAAAAAAATATAAAATTAGTAGAAAATAAAAAAAGGATTAAAGGGTAATACATATTTATCTTAAGGAGGGAGTGTTTGTTTTTAAAAATAGAGGGGAGGGTTGTGAAATGAAAGTATTTCTCAGGAGAGGGGAGTATATTTTACTCTATATTTTTTGGATGAGCATATCACATCACAAATATATTTAAAGATTTAGAATAATATGTTAATATTTTTACATATATCCAACTACTCATTTTCAGTGCTTTCTAAACAAAAAGTTGTAATGATATTATTTTTTTATATAAAAAAGAAGTTCATGCTTTGCTCTGTACGGAAATGTCTGGTTGTGTTCGATCAGAAGATTATATTTTTTATTTAGAAACTTTTGGACATGTTCGAATGAGTGCCTTGTTGCGTCTGTATCCACGATATGTCAGAACACAAATACCTTGCAAAATGTTTGTGTTTTCTAACTTAGAATTAAGTGGCTTAAATTCAAAGTAAAAGTTACCTCAAGGTCATGGAACATTGCCGTTTATAAATACTACGTAGACATATACTTAAGTTGTTCTACAAGATGTAGATAAATTTAAATTTATAATGATAATTTATGGCTAAATTTTTTTTAACGGTACAAAATTTATAGTAGAAATGTGATCAGTTGTATTTTGACTGCAGGTGGTGCAGTAGAATCAAAGGATTTGGAAATTTTAAAATCTTTTCTATTTAATATTCAAACATAGAATAAAGTTGGTTTGGAAGATTGAGATCCTTTTTGGTGGTCTGTCTCGTTTTTTTGTGTTTGTTTTGGTTTGGTTCTGTTCTTGGTGTTGGCTTTTGCCTCTGATTTGGTGTGGATTTGGGGCACTGTGTTGTTGGGCTGTGGGATTATCTTCACTTTTGTGGGTTGGTTGCCTTAAATCATTTTAGGTAGAGTACTTTTTTTTTTGGAGTTTTTTTTTTACAAGATCTTTTTTAAGGAGATTTTAACGAGTCTTATTTGCGTGAACCAAACTTTGTTAATTTTTTATGGAATATTCTTTGTTCGCTGATTTGCTTGCTTATTTAAGTTGTGTTTAATGAAACCACAGAAAAAAAAACAAAACACTAATGTAGAGGATCCTGATCTATTAATAATTGGAGTTAAAGTACATTGTTAAAGATATAAACATGGTTAATAACCTTTCTTTGGTTCTTTGACCTGAGAATCTGATTCCCTCTTGTTTTTGGACTTGAAAAAGATGGCAAAGCTTGTGTGGCTAAGGAGTTGGTTGAATCCATAGACGCTGAAAACAATAAGATAACTTTCAAAGTGTTGGAGGGAGACCTGCTGGAGCACTACAAGAACTTCTGGTTCAAAATTCATGTGGAACCGCAGGGAGAGGGAAGCGTGGTGCATTGGACCATGGAATATGAGAAGCTTAAAGACCACATTCCTGATCCTCACTCCTTGCTGCAGTTGGCCATTGATGTCAGCAATGATCTTGACGCTCACCTCATTACGTAGGACCAGCAACAGATTTATCTAAAAGCTTGATGAATATATATAAGCTCAAGTCCTTTGATATTTACATCTGTGTACAAATAAAAGTTTGTGTTTGTTAAAATAATGGCATCAGCTGGTAATAGGCTTGAGCCAAGATGTCTCTGCTCCCACTTTCACATGGTTACGTGTGTCGTTACCGTGAGTTTGTGACCGGCAGAATTAAAAGTTATGTATGGTGTGGTTTTCCCTTAAATGATGTATGATGAAGTGTGCCTTTTAATTTGCGAGCAATTCTGAAGCATAGGCAACAACCTTATCTTTTCCAAAAAAAGGCAGCTAATACTGAATAAACCATAATATCAGTCATTGAAATTGGTCACATCATTCAAATTTATCCCTGTAATTTCAAATCAATCAAAATCATTTTTATAGTTAACAAATATCAATCAAATTAGTCCCTTTGCATGTCTACTCCAAGAACTAATTTGATTGATATTTGTTAACTACAGGGATGAATTTAATTAAGGATGTCACCCGAGCAGGGCGAGGGCGGGGGCGGGGACAGAGACAGGGTGGGTGGGGTGCTTCTTGCCCTCGCCCCACCCCAAATTCTCCCCGTTTCCTGTCACCCCCACGGGTTCCTGCGGATCCCCACAGATGCAAAAAGAATTTTGAAAAATTAAAACTGAAGAAAGAAAGAGAAAAGAAGAATGGCAGAGGAAGGACAAGTGATTGCTTGCCACACCATGCCACACCGTGGAGGAGTGGA
Organism: Nissolia schottii; assembly: GCA_003254905.1. Classification (NCBI taxonomy): domain Eukaryota; kingdom Viridiplantae; phylum Streptophyta; class Magnoliopsida; order Fabales; family Fabaceae; genus Nissolia; species Nissolia schottii. Next base: position 158,289 of record QANU01074999.1, on the reverse strand, counting down.
ATGATCTGTTCTAGAAGGGAAAAGAGTCCAACAAATTGGTTGGTTATTGCTTCTTCCTTCACTTGCTTTACTTTGTCCATCTATGTAGGGGGTGGGAACAGGTCAGACGGCTTGTCAAGACCTGCTGCCTGGCCTGTTAGTGGATTAGCTTGGCCTGACCTGTTTAAGAAAAAGGTCAGGCCCAGGCCTTTTCAAAAGTTTGTTTAAGTAAAGAGGCCAGGCCTAGGCAATTATAAAAGTTTGTTAGGCTTGTCAAACTGACCTGTTTAGAAATATATTCATGAGTTTTACTAAAAAAATTAAACTTACATTACCAACTAAATTCCTAATGTTGTTTCTTTCGAGGTTGACATATTTTGCAGCTTCTTTATCCTTATTCAAAATTCTTTTCCTTAAAGGTACCGTCAAGTAAGTACTTTCAATCTTTTCTTGCTTTAAGAGTTCTTCTTCGTAGACAAATGAGAAATGAGCTCATTAAGAGACCATTTATCCCTTTGTCAGTTATAACTAACCTTAAACTGAATTTTAATTTTACTAGAAGAGAAACCCAAAAACATTTGCACAAGCGATTATCAAATAGCTTTAACTGTAGTGCATTTAGTTTTGAAGCAAGATGAGACATGCCCATGATGTACTCTCTTATATTTTCTTTTACTTTATTCTTTATTGAAATCATGTCCAATGTAATTGAACTTGTTTCAACTGTATTGCTTTTGGCAAATCGTTTTTTTTAAAAAGAAATTTCTTTGGCAATGGTAACCCTTTTGGACATAGTGCTCCTGAATGTTTATAAAATTCTACAAATCATAACAATGAGACGTATGCAATTTGAACTATCTCGTTTCTCAAAGTCCTATTGGAACTTTTATCCGTACGAGCAATGAGTTGGTCAATCCTTGGCACAAGTTAGTCTCATACATCAAGGAAATAAAGTTGATGTTAACAAATATAACAAAAGCAGAAAAGTAGAACAAAACAATATATTCACATACGTTAAAAGAAATTTATTATATGGTCCATTATAAGACACCAATCGTGCACAACATTAATATTTAGTCTTTGGACAAAAATATTTACTTGTAAGTGGTACTCTTAATGTAGTAATCAAATATTGACAATAAATCTTGTCAATCAATAAGTCTATCTTTGGTCTGACTTATTATTCACATGGAACCTAATAATTGTCACATATTTATTACCTCGAACTCGAGATCTTGCTTAAGCGATACTAAGCCGCTTACCACTTGGACCAACCCCCGTTGGTAGAATTGAATGTAAAATTAACATAGTAAGATCCAAAATATTTATTATAATAAGTGTTCATATAATTCGGTCAAATATTGATCTTCCTTTGGACCGACCAATTTTCACATGAATCACACGATCACTATTTTCTTATGTTCTAAAATAAACTAACTTTACCAATAGTGGCTACTTTGGTAATATATTGGCTCGGTCAATTCATTTCAAAATTGATTTCTTTATAAATAATTGAATCCAAATAAGAGAATTCAAAGTATCATCAAAATTATTGTCAAAATTCTTTAAATGAACATTGGATCACATCAATATACTCCATATCCCAAAAAAAAATTATAGAATATCACAATATTTTCAAAATCTTTAGGATTCTATGGTACCCTTAATACAAAAAAATCTCTAAATTTAAAGATATTATCTTAAGGATAAAACGAATCAAAATCTTATCAAAACCTAAATCCAAGTAAACTAAATCCTACACAAAAGGATTGAAGAATAAAAAAAAAATAAGCAAACCAACGGGGGTTGGTCCAAGTGGTAAGCGGCTTGGTATCGCTTAAGCAAAGTCTCGAGTTCGAGACCTTGTGTACGCAGTTATCCCGGCTGGGAGACTCACCGCCATAGTCAGGTGCTCGACCCGGGTCGACCAGGATAAAACACATAAGCATATTGATTATACAATATTCAAATATCGTGAATCCTGATTCATGTATAAAGTCACGTTGAATCCGTATAAATATATACATACATATGTATATCAGCTGTAATCGCAAAACACCACTTTTGGAATTTCATGAATTTCATTTTTTTTATTAAAAAAAATTGAATCTGGATTTGCATTAATTTAAAAGCTTTTGAATCCCTAAAAAAACCACCTGAATTTACGAAAACAATACCCAAAATAAAAGGACCAATCCTGTTTTTTTGGTGTCAGGGGTCTAGTTCATAATGGAAATAGGAGATTTTAATTTTCAACAATTTAAGAAGACCTGAATCGAAAATTATAAACAGGTAATTCATACATCGATATACCAAAGGGATGACATTCGTGCCAAATAACTTTATCCAAATATCAATCATGAAAAATATTTCTTAATTTTTCGGAACCACATGATGAAAATTTTTATTTCTTTCTAGCCCAAGACCATCCAGGTTAAATAATCAAGAAGACAAATAGGCTAGATGCAGAAGTGTACCTGAATTCTTAAATATATAAGAGCCGAATAATGTTGCCAATTGACATTTGGATTTGTGGTTATTGATCTTCCTCAATCAAAATCTCTGTATTCCCTTGATGGGGCTTGAGCGCAGTTCTTCATATGGGAAAGAGACTACTGATTTTGATTTCAATATGTTGGGACCAAAACCCTCCTATTTATAATTAGTCAGTGGCTCTTATTAAACCTTAAAAACCAATAAAAAAACTAAACGGAACGACTATTACCCATTTCGGGTTCAAACCAATAAAGTAGTCTGACTATTCCTTTATTTAATTTCGTTAAACATTAGTGAGGCCAACATATTATAAGTTATAAAAAAGAGTTAATATGATTAAATTCATAATTATATATAGCCCATAAAAATAGATTAAGGAAATATAATTTCCCAACCATTTACATAATGATACAACAAACACAGATAAAATAAAGTTATGGTTACAACCGAAGCACCAAATACGAGATATTATAAAAACTTATATAATGTATTTATTATATTATACTATTATGCCTTATATTATCATGCTCAATATTATCATGTCTAAGCCTATAAGATGCTAATACTGTTCATTTTTATATCCAGAACATCATTTGAAATTTAATAACTTAAGCTAGCTCACTGTTTAGCTAGTTTTTTCTGTATCGTATTAATTATTTGAATATTTAAAAATAAAAAATTTTACTTGATAAACAATTTATTAATAATTGAAAGAGAAATATAACTATTTCAATATGTTTGTTCGTTAATTATGTAATTCTAAAAAAAATATGAAAAATTATATACTTGTAGTACCCGTGAGTTAACTGATTTTTATTAAATTTATTAGTTTCTTTTACTGAAACTACTGTCTAATACTAATACAAATAAAAAAAAATGCATAAAAACATTATTTTATGTGATTATACTGTTTTTAATGAGAAAATTATACCCAGTCTCAAGATCGACCCAACACATAACTGAGCCCTTATACCATTCTTCTTTCAATAATGTGTTTTTTTGTTACCAAAAAAAAAAAATACATAGACTCTCAAAAACACGGTGACAATGATATTTATTGAGAAACACAAAATATAATAAAAATTTTATTTATTTCTAATTTTTTTCTCTCTAACAAATCACCTTTTCTCTCTCTTGCCTCAATCTCTCCACTCTATCTTTAAAGAGTTGTACTACATGTACACCAAAAACATACACCATACATATACGTCGTACTTATATACATAAAGTTTATGTTTTAACTCATGTAATGTTTGTGCACTTAATTAAGTATAGTTTAGAGTATCATTTACAAGTTTGTAATGTTTGTGCACTCGTGAGAATAAAGTTTGTACGTTATTAACAGTGTATGTATGGGTGTATGAAATTGAGTGTACATGTAGCATTTTTTATCTTTAAAACATGCAGGATAAACACATGTATCAATATATAAAAAATGTATCAGTGTTTCTGTTTTTTAAAAAAAGAAATCTTTTTTATAATTTTTTAATATTTTTTTATTAATGTTGATATACCTTTATAATGTTTTGATACATATTTTTATTATGTTGACACTTATATCTATACCATTGATATTTATTTTTATTATATTGATATATGTGTGGTGAATGAGTTTGACGTTAAAGTAAGAGAATGAAAGCAGAAGAGAGATAGTCTAACTTGATGGAGAAAGAAAAAAAGTATCATATTGATGCCCTTGTAAATATTATTGACATTTATTTTTGTTATGTTAATATTTATTTCTATTACGTTAATACATTTTGTTATTATGTTGATACTTACGTAATGAATGAGCTTCACACATGAGTGATATGAGTGAGTTAGTGAGAGCAGAGGAAAAAGAGTTTGACTTAATAGAGAGATTATACTATGACATGGAGAAAGAAAATGTGATTTGATAAAAAAAAAGAATGTGTTTAAAAAATTAAAAAATAAATACGTTGATACTTTTTTCAACATGTGTTAATACCGTGTGCACGTGTGTTGATGTCACATACACACATATTTATATCGTTCGCATAAAAAATAATATTCATTGTACTAAATATAATAATTTTATTTTTTTTTTCTTTTTAACATACGATATATAATGTTTGAACACATTTGGTATTCAAATAACGGTAATGTTCTTTTACATACGGACTCAACAAGTGCAGTCTTTTTCGCGTTTCCATCTGAGTCGGAGGGTCTGCCCGACCTGAACCCGTATAAGAACACACAATTTCTTGACAAAACGAGGTGGTTTTTATTTTATTTTATTTTTATTTTTATTTTTATTTATATTTATGTTTTCAAGAAACACAGAATCCCCACGAATCTACATTTTGAAATAGTGATTACGTAATAACAATTTAAAATGTGATAAATCAGTAGTAGTCAACCAATATTGGCAATAATTCATCATCTCAGATATTAACAATAGATTTAGTTGAACTACCTTTGATTGATAGTGGAATAGCTGTCATATCATAATAATAGTGAACCATTGGCAATAATTCATCATCTCATACCGTCATACGTATTAACAATAAATTTAGTTGGAGTAACACCCAAATTGGTTTTCTAGAACTTTAAGTAAATTAAATTAGTCTTCTTATATACTTTTTATTCAAATTGATTCGTCTAAAATTTTAAATTGGTCAAATCAATCCCTTTAAAAAATTTTAGACCAAATTGGTCTATGCCATATTTAAATTTGTTCTTGAATCTAGAGGAGGCTGTCTATATGGATGTTAGTAGGGTGGCATGTCATTGTTAAATCTGTCTCATTTTCATATCATTCGACCGTCTCGATATGATGTCATTAATCTCTTCATAGCTTGAAGCCTAGAGTGGAAATGAACATCAAGATCCATTTTGTTGTGTCAGAGCTTGTGTGATGATTCTTCCCTTTGAGTGTCCTTAAGGAGGATCATAATAGACTTAGAGGGAGTCTTGAGGCCTTTGTTTATGTCACCACCCTAAAATCGTGACTGACACGTAAGGGACTAGTTACCTTATGAAAGTCTCTTAAAATGTTTTTTTGTTGTTGTAAAAACCTGTATTTTAATCATTTAAAAACATAACAAAAAGCTCTTTACTAAATAAAATATAATTTGTTACAACTGTTACTTTCCAAATATAAACATTATTATACATGTCAAATACGTGACACGAACTGAATATCCTATTTATATATAATTGGAGCACTTTAGAAACTGACTTGATTATAAAATAAAATAAAGTCTATTATAGTCTTATGGATAGATTCACTTCAAGGTGACTTCTTACTCAAGAAATCCTTAATTCGCTACAACTGACTGTAGCCCCCATAAAACTCTACTTCTACATCTTAACCTACAATTGGAAAGGGAGTTGAGGGGTAAGAACTTTGGGGAGAGCCTCAATGAGTGAGTGATCACCAACAACACCCATCACTACAAGAATAATGACTATTTCCGTCTGGAAATTACCGTCGGAATACAACTGACGGAATTACCGTCTGGACAGGGAAAAAACCGACGGTAAACGGTTCAGGTAAGCGAGCCGGGCCACGATGTATGAAGTTACCGTCGGTTTGGAATACGCGACGGTAAATAAAACCTTTACCGTCGGTCCAAATCTCTACCAACGGTAATACATTGGGAAAATGCGCAATAATTTCATCAACCTGCCATAAATTTTTTTAATACCGTCGGTACAGACGATGGTAAATGTCTCGGAAATATTACTCGGCCGTTTTCAAAACGTTCAACATTCCCATTAATCGTCGCGCCGTTTCCGAGAACGGGATTTTGCCGTCGGATATATCCGACGGTAACACCTTGGCCGAATAGTATAAAATCCCCTCCCCCATCCTCCTAAGCTTGCACCATAGTTCTCTTCTCTTCTCTCATCCATTCTCCCCTTTCTTATCCATCGTGCGATGCTTTTGTCATCGGGGACGTGATATTAGTTTAATTTGGTTATCAGTCTGCCGTTGCGTAAACTAAGCCATCGAATGGATGCGAAGTCCAAGATGGTGGTAATTATCAGCTGTCCCGTTGGGGGAATATTGATGACTACCACCATCTTGGACTTTGTCATTCATTAACTGGCTGATTATTTAATTATTAATTAATTTTTGCTGAGCTTACTGCGCCACGTTAATTGGGAGAGTGATAAAGGCCAAGGCCAAGGTGGTGGTAATCAGGTTGGGGGTCATCTTATTATTATTTCCCCAACTTGATGACAACCATGTTGGTCTTAGCCTTTATCAATCGCTCAATTAAAGTGTCGGCAGGGCTCGCAAAAATTAACTGTACATTACCGTCGGATTAGTCCGATGGTACACCCCTAAACCCTAAACTCTAAACCCAAAGTTACTGTCGGTTAGGACAGACGGCAAATACTGAGGTGTTACCGTCAGTCAATAAACCCGACGGTAACGACTTCGAAATTGGTGCAGGGTAATGCGATTGCTCATTACCGTCGTAACATAACCAAACCGACGGTAATTAAATAATGTGGTCCGTGAATTGGCGCCAAAATTATTTGGTTACCGTCGGCGTATATAGCGGACCGACGATAAATGTTTTAATTAAACATTCCGTTTTGAATTGGATTTTTTACCAGCGGTTATTTCCAGTTACTGTCGATCATGTCCGACGGTAAAGGTCGGGGCAGATTACTTAAGCAACTTTCCTTTCGATTCTCCTCATTTCATTCTCATACTTCTTCTTTCTCTCCACCCATCCTCTCCTCTCCAGGCCAACACACCCGCGCCACAGATGCGCCACCGCCCGCCACTGCCGTGCCACCACCACGCCGCCACCGCATTGGGTTCTTGCCGCTCCACCGCCTCCACTCCACCACTACAGGTCGACCAGCTTCTCCTACACTATTTGTGCTTTCTCTGTTTAACTTGTGTGTGTCTCCGTGGCTGATGATATGTGCGTGTGTTGTGATTTGGGATTGTGTGGGTGTGTTGTGAGGTTTTGTGTTTTTGTGTGTGTGTTTGTCTCCGTGGTTGATGGGGGTTTGTTCGTTGCGGTGTGATTGTGTGTTTGTGTGTTTGTGTGTGGTTCTGTGGGTGGCTGATTGTGGGTTTAGGGTTGCGATGGAGGATTGTGTGATTGTGTGTTTGTGTGTGTGGGTGTGTTGTGAGGTTTGTGTGAGTATGGGTTTAGGGTTGTGTGAGTGTGTTTGTGTATGGTTCTGTGGGTGGCTGATTGTGGGTTTAGGGTTGTGAGGGGATTGTGTCATTGTGTGTTTGTGTGTGTGTGTGTGTGCGCGTGTGTGTCTTTAAATTGAGGAATTGGAATTGTGTGCTACTAGTTGAGGAATTGGAATTGTTGTGGGTTGATGATCAAAGGAGATTTGAACTTGAGGTTGTAGGTATATCTGTGATAGATTTGTGAGCTTAAGTGTATAACTAGGATAGGTTGTAATTACTTTCTTATGATAGCTTTGTGAACTTAAGTTTCTATAGTGTAGCTCCCTATGGTTTTTGGGTGATCATCCTTCCGCTCCTATCGTCATTGAGGACGACGAACTCACAGTAACCCCACCCGAGTCCGACGAGCCTGACTATGACTCGCCCTTCTGGGACGAGCCTGACTACAACTCACCTTTCTGGGACGGTGACGCGGACGAGGACGAGGACGTCGTCCACTTGGAGGTCAACGTGGATGGGAACGTGCACGTGGGCATCAACATGAATGGGAACGTGCACATGGACGTCAACGTGGGTGGGAACGTGCACGTGAACGTGCACGTAGATGGGAACGTGTACGTTGACGTGGATGTGGAGGATCCTGAGGAGGACGTCGAGGATGAAGACCCTGTGGAGGACTGAATATATTGTACATTAATTTTGAATATATTATGTACATTATTTGCTTCTTTAACCATGTAATGAATCTAAACACCCAAGGATATATATGGGAAGTACCACTTTGTTGAACCATTTTGTGAATTTATTTATTATATATCTTTGGTAATGAATACATGCATTAATCTGTTGTAACTCTCACAATCAATGTAATCGTTAAACTAAATAATTGATTATTACATATTATTTAATTATTTATTTAATAAAATGACCATATTATTTACAGCAAAATTGTTACTCAAATAAATAATAACAAATCAAAAAGAAAGTTTATGGAATTTTTTTAAATATTTGACTATAGCCGACGGTCGTATGAACAACGATTATCGGCGACAATCAAGTGACGGTCAATACTAACCGACGGAATATTAGCGTCGGTTTTAGGTGACGGTAACATTTGAATAAAATACTATTATTATTAGCGATGGATTAGTCCGACAGAAATCCGGTTAAATTACCGTCGGTATAAACCCTCCGACGCACAATTCGTTTCCATCGAACCCTTTATCAGCGACCCTATGACCGACGGTAAATCCGTCGAAAACACAATGTACCGACGGTAACTGTCTCATAACCGACGGAAAATACCGACAGAAATAGTGTAATTTCTTGTAGTGCATGACACATTTTGAAACATGGACACACATAGTACAATACATAATAATTTTATTCATACAAAAACATAATAATAACATAATACTATTAATAAAGCTTTCATAAAAAAAAAACACTAAAACAAATAGCATGTTGGGAGATATCTAAAAAGACAGATACCTACCAATACCGTCCAGCTATATATGTTGATGATGTTGCTAGGCGTCATGACCATTGCCCTAAACTATATGCTATTGTTGGGCTTCACAACCATTGCCATATGTATGAGTTTCACAATCTTATCACTCTAAATCTATTTGTCTGAATCCTATTATACATGATGGTTGTACAAGGTATACTAGGGTTAATGTAGGTTGTCACTAACGTACAGTTCTATCGTAAATCTATTCTCATAAAAACAGTATAAACACAATAACATGAACATGATAACTGATAATATGATATAACTAACATGATCATAAACATTAAAATACATGAAACATGATGATCTTTATGCATTTAAAACAATGGTCCCATGGTGTTTGTAAAATAGTTCTATGATTTCTATATTATTTCACAAACTATTTCGCAAACAAATTTGTAACTAAGTTCATGATGTTTGTAATGGTAAATATGATTTTCATAAATAAATAAATAAAATTTCCATAAAAGGAATCAATAAAATATTTTCATAAAACAATCTTTTCATAAATCCATATTTTTCTAAAAATGTATTTTCATAAATCAAATCTGTTAATTTCCATAATTGTTGAATGTGATAAACTAAAATCATGCTTTATAAAATATGAACATAAATGTAATCTAAAATAAGCCGTGAGGAATAACCCACTCACATGTGTTGTCATAAGAGCGGTGCCACAACTTGCAGAACCCTGAACGATGTTGCCAAACTGACATGGAGACATGCATAGGAATTACTAAAATATTGAATCAAAGAAATGACATAACTAGAAGTGAAACAATGCAATTGGGCATTTCTCGTCAATGCTACAATGCCCTAACAACGTTGCAGTGTTGACACTGTAGAGAACTAAGCTAGCACCAGCATCATTGCACCATCATAACGCAATTACGCTAGTAAGCGCAGCGCCTTAGCGCTCTAATAGTGTCATTGTGCTAGCGTCCCCAACCAACAACCCCTAAATGATGCTGAAAAGATAAAAAAGGAAGATTAGGGAACTTACCACTCATGAAGAACAATGAACCATGGCCTTTGAGCTCCCATGCTCCTAAAAGACCCAATTGAAACTTCGCAAGAAGTCACACTAGGACAGAGAATCTTTACTGACTCAACAACTGATTTTTCAATTTGAAGAGAAATAATGCTAAGTATCAAATTTAGATTTAGATTGATTATGTTATTATTTTATAATCCTATTTTTAGCTTATATATGGAGGTTACCTCATTATATCAAACACCACAAATCATATAATACAATCCTTATTTTCTTTGGTTTCTAGATTTTTTTTTCCTTGTCTCTATTCCCGTTCACCCAAAATGTTTAACAGCATGTAAGTGGGTCACGTGGGTGGGTATGAGAGTGTTTTTGAGTGATCCCGATAGTTTGTGTGGCAATTGTGGGAGTTAAGCCTTTTACTAACTAAGAGAAATAATTGTACTTGAATTTTTGTGACTTAAATCGAGGAAATACAATTACAAAAGAGTTGTTGAAGCTAGTGGTGGTGGTTTATATTAAATAGGAAGCATAAAGTGGACGTCCACTAGTATATACATCGCACATGCATGGAAATGATTATGCATCGTGTCATCCAGCATCATGTTATTCGGCGATAATGGATGTTGCTGACCTCTTACTTGAACACTTGATTATGGGCTAGAATATTGAGGTTGGTGGGAGTTAGTGCTGAGCAATTACCATTGTGTACTCATAACCTTGTATTCTCTTGTAAATATACATCCATACATCAACGAAACACAAGCTTATTTTATTCGTTTATAATTTTCTTCCCAAGCCTCTTTTTTTTTTTTTTTTATAGAAAAAGTCAAAGATTTTGTTCCTCTGAGTTTGCCTTAGAAATTTTTAAGGGAGTCTCTCTCTACCTTACCATTTTGGGGATTTGAGAGTAACGGTGAGCCTTATTCGATTTGCGTAACTTTTTTGCGTTGCTTTCTCTATCAATAAAACTGACAACGTACTTATCTAAAAAAAAAATTACAATTTTCTTCACATTCTAGATTTTCTTTTCGACCTCATATATTTCTTAACTTTATGTTCATATTTTCTTTTATTCCTAAAAGTAAAACAAAGTGTTATCAAAGAGTTGGTTTATTATATACTTATTTTGTATAAAACATTTTGTTAACTTTCACCTTGCCGTGAATGAGATGTGAATAGAATTCACAATTCATCAAACGCTAAATTAATGCGAGTCTAACAATACAAATTCAATGAGTATACCTAATCCTTCGCATTATCAAAATGTATGCAAAAAATACTTTGTTAGAGATTTGATTTTTAGCTATATATATGAAAAATACTTTGTTGAAAGAGACATACAAATTTTAGTAATCTCAAAACCTCAAAGACATTTAGTTTCATGGATACCACCTCAGCAAAAGATACAAAAAGAATTGTGATATTAAATTTAATTTTAAATAACTTTACATTAATTTATTTTATAAGGTTAAATAATTGTCCATTTAAAAAAACGAAGTTCATATATATATATATATATATTGAAATTGAAATACTAAACTAATATTAATTTTAAATATTAAAAGACCAAATCAATGTCCAATTTTATTTTTTTTTTTTAAAAAAGAAGACGTACGACTTATTATCACATCTTTAAAAGATTAATTTTAATTACTTATTCATCATCAAAGTCTTTCACTAGCTTACAAAGTTTTTCTATAAAATGGCCAATGTTCCAGCACCTTTTGGGCAGTAATTTCACAGCTCTCTCTTTCTGAGCTTTGTTGTTTCTCTTGCATAGCTAGCCTGAGTTAGCAAATATGGCATCTAAAGTAGAGAAGTTGGAAGGTGAGGTGCATATCAGAGCTTCTGCTGAGAGGTTCCATGATGTTCTCTCTGGAAAGACACATCTTCTCGGCAATATTTGCTCTGATAAAGTACAGAGAATTGATATGCATAAGGGCGAGTGGGGCCTTGAGGGATCCATCATCATCTGGAATTATGTTCATGGTATGTGCGAACTTTTGTCAGCAAACTAGCAATCAATTCTCTTTGTTTACATTTACTTGGATTTTGATTATTATTATTATTATTATCATTATTATTATAATTGTTGTTGTTATTATTATTATTATTATTGTATTGTGTCTGGAACTTGAAACTATGATTATTTAAGGTAAATTTAACGAATTTTAAGTCTTTATATGGCCGCTGTGTAAATAAAGATTACTGTCTAGATATATACAATTAAATTTATGTTTATAATCTCGTCAAAAGGAAAATATGTTTACAATGCTAATTTATGACTAAGGATGTTTTAATAGTAGAAAACTGGTCTCATGTAGTTGTATATTTTGAACTGCTGGTGGTGCAATTAAGCATCTAATTAGGTTTTACAAATTCTTGCTTTTGACATTTTAGCACATAGAAAAGGTTATTTTGGAAGATTGAGACCCTTCACAATTTAAAAAGCAAATTAAGATGAACACTCTTAATGGCACCGTTTCTCTGATCTAATTAAAACCCTGTTTGCCTTTTGGATTTCAACCAAAAAAAAAAAAAAAAAAAGGATGGGAAAGCTTGTGTGGCAAAAGAATTGGTTGAAGTGGTAGACAGAGAAAACAAGAAGATCATATTCAAAGTGTTGGAGGGTGAGCTGCTGGAGAAATACAAGAGCTTCAGGTTCATATGTCATTTCATTCCGCAGGAAGAGGGAAGCTTGGTGCGTTGGACCTTGGAATATGAGAAGCTAAATGACCAAATTCCTGACCCTCACACCATGATGCAGTTTGATATTGAGATGACCAAAACAATTGATGCTCACCTTATGGCACAGGACGACAAGTAGATTAAGTATCATGAATATGAATGCAAAAAGGTTCCAAGTCCTCTGCTATATTCATGTTTATGTACCAATATAACAAGATTATGCGTTAATAATGGCACCAGCTGGTACTAGGGTTGAGCCAAGATATGTGTTTGGGTTAGCATAAATAATTAATTAATGGTTGTTTGTGTGTTGTATTAATTACTTCGTCCTCTAAGTCATGTAGGAGTTTCTTTTTGCATTTTTAATTTGGGCACGTGATAGACGTGTATGTGTCTTACCTTGTAAATAATGTTGTACAATGAAATGAAATTATGTGTGTGCAAATTAATTTCTGGCATCGCCAATATTAATTGACGTGATATATATAAACTCATTTAGATTACCTTAAAAAAGTATTTATTTAAAATATACTTTTAAGTATAGCTTTCTAAGGAGATTTATTTTACATTTACAAGGTACTTTTATTAAAAAATTACACTTTCATCCCTTTTTTTTTTTTTTACAAAAGCTAATATTTTAAACTTAAAAAAAAAGTGATATTTTACCTTATATAAAAAAAAAACTTTTTTTACATTATATTTTAATACTTGTTATTTTTTTAAGGGTTTTTTTAAAGAAACTAATTAATCTAAACGGGGCCATATTAACCCTAATTTTTTTACTTTTGTTTGTAATGGAGCTGTATTATATATGGTGTTCAGGGCTTGGAAATTGGAATGCTGTCTCTTTCGAAACGGCCTGCTGCGGTTGTTGGCGGTGGTTCTGTGCGGTGCCATATATAGTCTGCCATGCTTGTGTTGTAATGAGAAGTGGTCCCTTTTTGGACACTTGAATTTAAAATATTTGTGTTAGTCCTTAACAAGAGCCAGGTGGTAGCAATCTCGATACATTTCTTCTTTAAAAAATTCAATTGGAATATCCAACGGCTGGAGCAGTAAGAGCAGAATGAGGGCACTCCTCTTCTTGGCAGGTGTGTGATTTTAAGCGAGATCGATGATAATATGGTTCAAATTCACTGCGTAATCAGGGAACAAAACTGTTGTTTGATTACGGTTAATCGTGGAATGTGTTGCATCTAACACTCAAAAATCACATGATTATCAACAGTTACATGTTAACAGTAGTAGGGTTACTTATTTTTTTTAAGTACTTTTTTTAAGAAACTAACTAATCTAAACGAGCCCATATTAATCCTAAATTTTTTACTTTTGTTTGTAAAGTATTTTTTATATCCACACTTAGTCTCTTCTTCCAAAACAAAAAAAAAAAAAAGTGAGTCCAATATTCTCAATGACTTAATTCTATCACGAACACCATCTCTTTTATTTAATATTAGTGGGTCTTCACAGACGCATATTAAATATGGAGTAATGGAGTAGTGGATAAAACTATTACAGAGTGAGTCATGGAAAGTTTTCATTTATTTTTTGTATTTTGGTGGAAGAAGTTTTTTGCCATTTAATTTTTTATTTTTATTTGATTGACTAATTAATTAAATCATGGGGCCCTCAGATGCTGGGGTTGCCTGTGGAGGTGGTAGAAATTGGGGTGGAGCAGGTGGTGGCTGAAATTGTCTTTGAGGTGGGGGCACATATCTCTGCTGTGGCTGCTAGAACTGTTGGACTGGTGGCTGCGAGTTCAGAACATTGGAGTTATTACTTCATCTGAAAGCTGGGTTGTCCTTCCAGCCAGAGTCGTAAGTGCTGCCGTAAGGGTCATACCTTGGCTGGTTAGATTGGTTACCTGGTTTTCGGGAAACATTTCTACAACTGCATATGTGTCTTCATTGAGGATTGGGCACTGCTCGGACGGATGGGAGATGCCATCAAGGCAGAGGGAACAATCTACATTTGTTGCAGCTACCTGAGATTTTTGCCCCATAGCCAAAACATTTATCATGTCGATCAGTTTATCCACTTCCTGTGTTAAGGCCATCATCTCATGGGTTGAAGATTCAGTGGCAACCTCATATATCCCCCTGACAGGCCGGTTGGCCTGAATTTCATATCGCGAATGATCCGCTATCTCACTAATCAACTGCCTGGCCTCCTCAAGTGTCTTCTGATTTTTCAAAATCCCACCGGCAACTGAATCGATCCAATTTCAATCCATGTAACTGAGACCTTCATATAAGTGCTCCAAGAGTTTTACTTCAGTAAACCCATGGTGGGGACACATGTCGCACAATCCCTTGAATCCCTCCCATTACTCACCCAAGGTCGTGTCAGTCTTTTGCTAGATTCCTGATATCTCTTTCTTGAGGACAGACCCTTTGCTAGCAGGGAAGTACTTTTCAAGAAACAATCGCTTCATTCTGAGCCAACTGTTCATAGCCAAGTGCAGGATACTGTAATACTAATCACAGGCCCCACCTTCCAGAGAGAATGGGAAAGCTTTAAGCTTCATATTCTCTGGTGTGACATTCTGCGACCTCACGGTTGCGCAGGTCATGTTGAACTACTTCAGATGGCGGTGTGGATTTTTCGATGCCAAGCCATTGAACTTTGACAAATGGTGTAAGAAGCTTGGCTTTATTTCAAAGTCCATGGCTGCATCAAGAAATACCACGCCGAATGGCTCATAAGAGTAATCGGGAGTCGCTAGTTCACCCTAAGTCTGGGTGGGGTTTGCCATGGTACTTGCCATAGGAATAGATAGATTAGTAACAAAAACGGGTTTCTGTTGTTGCCTCCTTTCTTGCCTAATGGACTTTAGCGTTCTTTCGATCTCAGGATCAAAATCGGCTAATGTGGGATCATGCAAGAAATGAGTCATCCACAGGAACCAAAGGAAATTTAAATGCGAAACTAAGAACTCTTTTTTTTAAGGGAGAGAATCAGAAAGATAAAAAAACGAAAAATAATAATTTTTTTAGAAAAAATGACAGAAGCAAAAAAAATAAATAATAAACTAAAATAAAATAGTAAAAAGAAAAAGAATTGGCTAAATTGCTTCCTCGGCAACGATGCCCAATTTGACATACACGAAAACGTCGCAATTTTAGTGCGCAATTAAATAATAATTTATAAAACTAAGCAAACATCAAAAACGTAGTAAAAGGGCTAACCTAGGTCGTCTCTTAAGGAAGCAATTAGAACCAATTAAAGTAAACTGGGAGTTTAATTTGAGTGGATTTGATTGGAAGAAATTAACAATTAAATAAAAGCAATATCCTACATACAGTTCTTCACAGATCAAGGATTAATTATCATTGGTCCCTCAATTAATTATTCATAAAAGGGATGTTGTTTCATTAGTCAAAGATCTCTAACTAATGCACAATTTACTTAAAAGATTACAATCGTCAATCTCCTAAGCATTAACTAGTATAGGAATTGACAGTTAAGATCTTAGCGTCAAAAACCTATATTAATTATATTCCCAATTGCACAACCTAATCGAATTTGATTAGTTCCTAGAGGTTCCCTAATCCTAATGTAATAAATCCTACAATCGTCAAGATCTATCAATTTATGATTAATTCTAACCAATAGCATGCAATCGCTATATTATTAGTTAGAAGGGGCAAGAGTTATAAATTATCATTAAGCATAGAACCTCCAATTAATCATAATCCTAGGATTACCGTATGCAAGATATTATGAAACTACTCCTCCATGGGTGGAGGATAAAAATTCATAATGATAAAATTAATTAAACTAAAACAGATCTAAAAAATAATAATAAAGAACTTGCATTAAATCAATGGCAAGAATAGAGTTGAACACGCATGAGTTCGAATGCAATCACAAGAGCTCAAATGACCTTCAAAAACAGAAAGAAACTCTCTAAGAATCACTAACAAAGACCTACAATGTTGGAAAAGTAAAGAAAATTTGTAGAGAAACTAGTATGGGAGGCAGAGTATGAAGTTATGTCGTTCTCCCTTCACCCTATGTCTATTTATAACCTTCTGGGGTCAAGAAATTAGGGTTTCAGATCTTGGTGGCGATATCTGATGTTCGGAGACGCACTATAGCGACACAATGGGTTTTGGGCACTCCAGTGTGCTCAAACGCGCTGCAGCGCCTCGGTAGTAATTGGGCACTGCAACGCTTCCATATGTGCTCCAACACGCTTCTACAACTTGTTTGCTCCCTTTTGCACTTCATTCTTCCATTCTTAGCTCCTTTTCTGCCACTTCTTACACCAACACTCGATTACCTGTGATTCTAACAACTAAAACACAAGATGTTAAACACATAGGTTGCTCAAGACATTTAAATCATTCAAAAATTGTGCTTAAACTGCAGATTTCACAATTATGTGCAGAAGAGGACAATATGCGAAACATACCAATTAATCATCAAAACCACATATTTTTGGGATGCAATGTTCAATTATGGAATACAAAAATGTGGGATAAAATCCCCCTATCAGTTAGTCAGTTAGAGCCATGAAAGGCCTCATGACAGATGAAATTTTTGTTGTTTTTGAAGACATATCCGATAGAAGCCTTTGACCATATGAAGAGGTTTATATATCCACCTACCTAAACGACAAGAATGAGTTAAAGAATTCCCTTGATACGAGCAATAGTTGAAGAATTTTGAGTGACTCCTTGTTCCCTGATGATATAGTGATTAGAGATATCTCCATTATTAGGCCCATGTATCTACATTTATCTATTTACACATTGTAGACGAGCAAGCTGGTAGTTATGCTCCTTGTCATGCTATTATTATGTTTTTGGATTATGAATCTCTTTGTATAATCTTGAACCATGTGTATATTATGAGGTTTTCCAGTATATGCTTATGTTGATCTTCTAGCTAGTGTTGTTCCGTATGGTTATATTCAATCACATTCTTATCTATGTCTATATTCCGCGATATATGACTCACATTTTTGAAGGAAAAAAAATTACCTTTTAAAAGTTATTTAACAAGTCAAGTCTATAGTAAGGGAAAGCTATGAACTAACAATTAGTGAACATTAATTATTACTTAAACATAATTAACTAGTTACGGTGTTATATAAGTTCAATAATAGATGAACTTTGAATATAGGAAAAAGTATTAAGCGCAATTTTTTTTGAAAAGGAATTGTTAGTGGCAGTATTTGCAACTTATACAAATTTTGGTTATAGGTGTTACTATTTTTATTCTTTTCATAACTTGCATGAGCCATAGTGTGTTTCACTAATTACTTACAAAGATGTGTTTTCTTATGATCTTCCTAAATTTTTTTGTCTGTATCCTATCTATTAATTTTGTCATGTAAATTGTTTGTTTTCTTTTTTACTGTTTTTCACCATACAAATCACTAGCAATTTGATCCCAACTTGCAACTATTAATTTGATCATTTACGTTTCAAATGGTTATCAATTTGGTTTAACATTTTAATGTACAAAGAGCAAATTTGATACCTATTTGAAATGTAAAAGATTAAATTGACCATTATGGAACCAAATTGCCAGACAATATAAAAGTAGGGGACCAAATTAATACAAAGAAAAGGTAGTGGGTCAAATCAATCAAAAAAGTTATGGAACAAAATTGATATATTAGAATTAAAAAGGTAGGAGACGAAAAAGATTTTTTTGTTTATAAATTAGGAGAAATAATAGAATGACAATTATTTTAAATAACCTTAAGACAACTATACTTACAAAGTTGTTACCACAACATTTGTAAAGAGACATAATCATTCAATTGTTTCTACCCATTAACTTAAGCTTTTGAGAGTGTATGGCCCATGATAAATCCCGCTATGGTAGACCGCATATCAATGTGCCTAAGGTTGTCAAAGAGTTCTCAACTTTGTTTGTCATCTTTACATTTTCCTTATATCATCATCAAAATCTTTCTCTAAATTACAAAAGGAAAAATCCTATATAAGGGTCACTGCAGCAACATGTTTTGGACAGTGAGTTTGAGTTCTCTCTTCTTCGGCCTTGCCTTGCATATACATAGCAACGGAAGCAAATATGGCATCTGGTCAACTTCAGAAGTTGGAAGGTGATGTGCATATTAAGGCTTCTGCTGAGAAGTTCCATGATTTTCTCTGCCGCAGGACACATCTTTTGGGCACCATTTTCCCTGATAAAGTACAGAGTGTTCAAATCCATGAAGGTGAATGGGGCACCGAGGGATCCATCATCTCCTGGAACTGTGTTCTTGGTATATGAACCTTGACCTCAATTTTTTTTCTTTTCCAGCAAACTAATGATCATTCTATTATAAATTTACTTGATTAACTTACTGAGCTTTTTAATTTACTTCTCCTTTTGTGGCTCAAACTTTGAAGCTCTGATTATTTGAGGTAATTAATAAGGAATTTTATGTCTTTATATGATCTCTGGGTGTAAATAAAGAATTTGTTTTAGACTTTGCTCTCTAGATATATAATTACACTTATGTTTATAATACTGATTTATGACTAAGAATGTTTTATATCACAGTAGAAATCCTGTATTTGAAAGGTTGCAGTTCGGCATCTAATTAATTAAGGATTAATTTGTGAAACCATTTTTTCTTTCAATATTGAGACCCTTTGTAGTTTAGAAACAAATCCTAAAATAAATGTGTGTCCTTTGGTTTTGGACATAAAATAGAAGGAAAAGCTTGCGCGGCTAAGGAGTTGGTTGAATCTATAGACGCAGAAAGCAACAAGGTCACTTTCAAAGTGTTGGAGGGAGACGTGCTGGAGCACTACAAGAGCTTCCGGTTCGTGATTCATGCCACTCCGGTGAAAGAGGGCAGCGTGGTGCATATCACCATGGAATATGAGAAGCTGAATGACCAGATTCCTGATCCTCACTTCTTGATGCTGGCGGATATTGAGATGAGCAGAGCAATTGATGCTTACCTTATGCATGGCATAGATATTAGCAACTGAAAGCAGATTGATATGAAAAACTTGTCTTATTTGGACACATCCACATGGGAAACTTTTGAGTGTAAATAGTTGATGATGTGTGAGAATTAGAAAAACTGTTGAGATTAATTATCACTTGCAGTTTCTTAATTAGTGCGCCTGATTCTCCGCTAGTCAACTTGAGATCTCAATAACATACACGCAAAGTCTCTCGTGTGGATGTACGTACACAATAAATAAATAAATGTGCACAAATATTATTTTTCATATAAATATGTATATTTGAACAAAAGATTATATGTGCCTTGTGTGAGCTATCTTTGGTGAATTAAATAATGGCATCAGCTTGTTGCAGGCTTGAACCAAGATGCTTTTGCCAATGGGTTAGCATAAATTAGTGGTTGTGCTGCGTCAGTCTGCACATACAAAATTTTAAGTCTATATCTTATCAATCTAAGCTTAAACTTTCAGCCCGACACATTTTCAGCCTTAACTATTAAAAACTCATTTCTGTGCAATATTTTAGTAAAAACAGTTCTTAAATTATAATAACAAATTATTAAATACCCATAAAAAGATAAATAAATTTGTGATCTGATTGTAAATTAACATTTCAACTTTCCATAATTGGAGCACCTGTATATACTATATATATCATCAGAAATTAAAACGTCAACTTTTAAGTGACAGCGCAGTTCTCGTAAATTAATTATCACTTTTATTATGCGTTAATAGTCAATTAGTCATTAACTTGAAATACAAGAGAATCACTTGACCATGCGGTAAGGATATAAAGGGAGCTGTGGATAAGGATGGAATATTGGACCAATAGAAACGATCACAAAATTCTTCTATAGTATAGGTTTGCAGGAGAATCTTGGATGTTTGAGATCATTCTTGGATGCGTAGGTTCAAGGGTACGTTGAAAGATAGAGAAAAGCACTTTATCAAACATTAATTGGTTCTGTAATAATTATTTTTGTCTTTTTTTAAGAGGTGTTTGCTACGGACAACAACTTGTTGGAATTTAAGTGTAAGTGCTTAAAATTTTTTACATTGGTTAATGATGGACTAATTGAAATGTATAAGTGAGAGGACTCATAAATTCATTGTCTTAAAGTTTTGACTCAAGAAGAGGCGTCCAGTCCTCTTGTGTGGTTTTTCGCTTAATCCATTGATGTTGATCTCCTCGATTTTAGGCTCCCCTCCCCCCAAAAATGCATGGTCTATAATGCGACATCTAAATGATACTTTATCCAATTAATGTTTGTAGGATTGATCCATGGTTACAATTGTCACTGACTTTATCAACTAGTCATTAGTACCTAGTGTAGCAAGAAAGTACCATGTTAATGTGATCCAAGAGTCAAACTGCTACTTTTATTGTGGATCTTCATAATTTCTCTCGAATGCTTTTCAAAGACAGAGAAATTGTGTAATTTATGAATAACCATTTTACCTCTCCATAACAGCATCGATCATCGAAACAAAGTTTTTAATGATACTTAGACTTGGTTTGCTAATGTTGTGGCTTTTTTAGAGCCACTGAATTTTTTGGCTCTCCAATAGTTACTGTCAAAAGTCATAGTAGTATTGTTTCGTAAAAAATATGAAAAAGTAAATCTTAATAAGCAAAAGTTATAGGAGTAGTGTTTGGTAAATATATTTTAAATGTGTTCTTTATATCTAAACTTATCATAATAAACACAAATATTAAAAAGAATAATAATGACAATTAAAATCTAATCGATACCTATGTAGTTGTGCAGACTGTATCATTAAATATATTTATATGCATACAAAACTAATATTATTGGTGAAATGTATGATTTTTGAGATAAATAATTACAAAAGTTAATTATTCATCAAGAGAATTCGCTACAACGATTAGAATTATAAACTACATATTAAAAGTATAAATGAACAAATAAAGAATACAAATATTGCATAGTTGTAGTTCGAATTTATAAATTAGGGATGATTTTTTAATTTGTGGTGTCATTTTACTTTCAATGAAAAATCGAACTTGTTCCGTGGCTAATACGACACAATAGTAATAAAGAAAGAAAAGAGTGAATGAAAGACAAAGATGTGATGGGACAAACCACTATTTCATGAACTGATAGTTTGACTAAATAGATAATGCAAAATATAACCATGTTGTTCAAAGAATTATCCATAACTAAAAAGCTGCTTCAAATAGCGTAACTAAAGATAGATCAATATTTTTTTTTAAAAATGTACATGATCATCTAATAAAAACTAATAACAAAAACAAACTCCAACTACAGAACCAATTGATCTCACCTTGTTCGAATTATAAAAAAGGAAAGGAACAGAACAACAATAACAAAAAACTAATGTCGAGATAGCAAAATGTCATTGCATCAAGCATTCTCAAAATGGTTCATTCAATCAATTCAATTCGAATGCCTTCTCATCATCTTTCTCAGCTTTACTGAAATGTGCTCATAGTCATTAAGAGATTGGTTGAGGAGGAGTCACCAAGTATGCTGCTTCAATCTCTAGTTGATTCTTAGATTCTCCAGAAATTGGTTTACCTGGAGTGACCAAAGATGTTGCCTCAAACTCTGGTGGATTAATCTCACACGATTGTGACAAACAATCCTACATAGGAAATTATTGGTTTAAGTGTTGGCTAAAAATGGCAGGTGGTTCAAAATGACATAAGTTTTTGTATCCATGTTCAAAATGGCACGTCGTGCCGCTGCAGCGCATCCAACACACCTGCCGGTACAGCGCTCCCAACATGTCGCACCGCTGCAGCATGCCGACTTTCCTTTTTTTTTTTTTCTTTGCACAACTTCCACTGCATTAGAGCTATTTTGCCACACTCACAAACATAAAGATGAGACATGGGTGGATAGCAGATCAGAGCATGTACATGTAAGTAACTAGTGGTTTGTTTCATATCTAGTGCATAATCTATTAATATGTTAATTGCATGCCTAACTTTATGCTGGACGAATTTACCAATGCCATGATGGAGGAAACTCAAAAGGCATCTGAACAAGGAGCTCCTCCACCAAATGAGATAGTTGTGTGGACTAAAGTTGTCAGTGTCAAAAAGGAAAAAATTTATGGCCTTGGTTCAGATTCCACTGTGGTTTGTAATAGACCACGTTATCGTGGCTCTAGTTTGCAATCAATGGGGTGGGTACAAAGGACTGAGCATGAAGAACTATTGAAGAAAATGGAGGACGAGAAGAGTACTCTAGTCGCTACGTTGGAAGCAAATGAGAAACAACTTCCAATCAACAACCAACTAGTTCAAGAGATGATGAAAAGGATAAATTTCAATGCTAGTGATTTGATGCCACCTACCTCAAGAAACATAGTTGACCATGAGGATGAGGACGATGATGAGGATGGGGGTGATGAGGATGAGATATATATCAACTTATTTAGTGTTTTGAACTATTACTTAGTATTTTGGTACTTTAAGCTACCACTTAGTATTTGTTTTAAACTTAATTTAGATGGAATATTACTTAGTTATTTGAACTAAAGAATTTGGTAGTTATATGATCTTTGAATTAATTAATGCATATAATATTGTGTTTGAATGAAATATTTAGAAAATTTTAAATTATAGTATTAGTTTGATACATATATCATGTGTTTAAGAATAAGATATAAAAATTGCGAAACAAGAAGTAAGTAGTATTCTAATAAAAAAAATAATTTGTGATTACTTTAGTGATTGGTTTAGAGGAAGCATTACTAATTAAAATTCAGTCACAAAATAGTGACTAAAACAGAGACCGGTGCATAGAAGATTTCATTACTAAAGTAGTGACTGAATATCCGTCACAACATATAGTGACTGCAAAGTCAGTCACTAAAAGTCAACTAATTGCAAATGGAAACTGATCTCAAGGTCAGTTGCAACTTCAGTCGCTAAAAGTAGCTACCGTATTTTCAATTGCTAAAATTAGCAACCATATTTTCAGTCGCTAAAAGTAAACTGATTGCAAATGAAAACCGGTCTCAAGGTCAATCGCAACATCGGTCGCTAAAATTAGCGACAACATTTTCAATCACTAACTACTTAGCAATCATGGAATAAGCGACTCACCATTTCAGTCACAAAATTAGTTGCTATTGTATTTAGTGATTGATTCTAGGCTATTAGTGACTGATTTGACAGTCTCTATTTGACGGTTTTCTAGTAATGGTTGTTGTTTAGCAAGGCGGTGAGGGACTGAACTGCTATAGTAGTACAACATCTACAGAACCAAGTCCCACATCGTTTGTGGTGACTTGAGGGGGAGTTTTTTCTCCCCTATAAATAGAGTCCCCTTGTAGAGCTTAAGTTGTTAATTTCCTTCAAAGCTCAAAAGGTTCCACTCATTGTTGGGATTTTTGCCCAAGTACTAGGTGTGTTGTTGTGGGGGAAGTAGTGCCTCCACATAGGGTAAGTTTTCTAGTATCTTAGGGTGGCTTAGGATAGTAGGCCTTGAAGCGACTACCATTGTCGTGGTAATGTTGTGGCAGTTTATGACTGTTGTCGCAATTAATACCGGTTCGTCGTAGCCATGTTCGTTCGCTATAGCAACGCCTTATGGTGGTAGTTTTTTCTTCAATTTATGAGTTTCTCATGGTATGATGTTTGTTGGACAATCCAGGTTCCAATGCTACGCCGCTCAGAGCTACTGTTAGTTATGCTTTATATTATGTTATGTTCAATATGCACAGGCCTAGGCAGAAACTTATGTTCTTAGAGATAACATGTTAGGGATATATGATTATCAGCCTAGTGCTAGGTCCTCCAGAATTGGTAGTAACGTAGGTTACAAAATATAACGAGTAGTTAAGTATTTTGTTTCATAGTTAGATCACTGACTTAATTAACATCATAATCAGTATGCATGAGAATAAAAATGAATTGAGATGAATTTGTGTTAAGAAATATCCTCTTACTCTTTATATGAGCATTACATCTTTTAGGTGTTAGTGAGTATGAATGAAAATAGTTGAATAGTTATATAGTCGTGTGAGTTTTGATATTACTTTTTTTTTAGGAAGCAAGATAATGGTCAATTTTGAACATGTACAACTGACATGAAATTAAGCACACAATTTAGGATCAAATAGCTAAACGTGGTAATCAAAACATGTGAACAAAATTCAACTTATCAAGCACTAAACGGTTTTAGGACTAGTCGGTTCAATTCCTAAGAAAGGCGGCAGCTAGTAGTGAGATACCCTATAAAGCAAAAATTAAAAGAAAAGAAAATCGCCTGATCATATATGGTAAGGATGCAAAGGGGGGCCGCGGATAAGGAAGGAATGTTGGACCAAATAGAAAAGGATCATAGAAGTCACAATATTCTTCTATTGTTCGATCGGTGACTGTTGCATGCAGGAGAATATTGGATATTTGAGACCACTCTTGAAGATGAAGGATAAGAACTTAAGAGCATGTTGAAAGAAAGAGAAAGGCACTTTGTGAAACATTAGTTGGTTCATATGTTATTCATCGAATCTCTCGTCAATACATATCTAACAACATGAAATTAATTTAAATCAAAATCGAAGATTTTTCTTTTCTTCTTCTTTAAAACCAAAAAAGAACAAGTATAGGACGTTGATGCTACATATACCGCAAGAGACATTTGCCGGCATGAAGTCATCATTGATCTTAATAATGGTAGTGCAAGAGATTATGGTTTTGTTAGGTTAGGGTGATGAAAATGAGAGGACAAGGGTATCAATGACATAAATGAATGGCTTTTTGTTTTGTTCAAGTAGGCATTAACGACAAGAGCGTTATGGCTATCAGCAACGATATTCTTCAGAACATGTGGTATTGCTGGTGGACATATTTATCCAAAAAGAGAAAAGAAAAACCTTTGCCCTCAAATTGGAATCTCCGAAAGCAACAACGCCGTGGATTGCCACCATGATGTCATGTTAATAAGTAATTACATGTATTTATGTTGTCTAAAATTGTCTATGTACACTTTTATCATCCTTTACGCATAGACTAATTAACCGCCATATATTATAGTATAATAATTACAAATGATTGTACATGTTAGTCTTTGAACATGCATCATCACTTTGAGCATGCATAATAATCAATTATTAATTTACTCATCATTATCATTAATTTGTATGATAAATTTTGGTATGATAAACCCTAAATCCTAAACCTTAAACATGGAAACCTATTGTGTTTTGGTCTCTCTCTCTATACACACACATAGTTCTCAAATGAATTCGTGGTCTCACTGACTGTATCATAACTTTTAAGTGGTGTGCTTATGTTTGAATTATTTATTAAAGAAGATAGAAAAGAAATTTAATAAAACCGAACTTCCAAACCCTAAGCCCCAAATTTATTAAAAAATTACTATTTACTAGCGAATATATCCATCGATAAATGTTTTTCTTATTTTTTTAAAAATTATTTAATTAGTGATTATTGTCAAATATATCCAATGGTAAATGTTTTTCAAAATTTATAAATTATTTTAGTTATTACTAGCATATATATTTTACGATAATATGTAGGCGCCACTTGACGTCACATTATTCTGGCAGATATTATGGTATATACATTATCCACCGATAACATTGAGCTTCTACGTTAACATTATCGAAAAAGGTATTTACCATCATATTTCATACTTAAAATCTACCAATAGTGAAAGCTATTAAGATATATTTGTAAAAGTAGTAATTCTGAAAATAAACCCATTCATTATCGCATATATCCTTTAGAGTAAAACTCTCTTTTAGTCTTATAATTATACCAAATTAATCACTTTGATCTCGTACTTTTAAAAATATTCAATTTGGTTATCCATTTTTTAAAATGATTCATTCTGATCGTTTATTACATTTAACCATATTTGAACGACGACATTACCCACATTTAAAAAGTACAGTTAAATGTAAAAGATGACCAAATTGAATCATTTTTATAAATAGAGAACTAAATTAAACGAATGAAATCCAAGTGATTGTTTGAGTATAACTATGAGACCAAAAGAGTGTTTTACTTTATCTTTAAAATATTAATTTTAAGGTACTGCTATGGTACCTCCAAATAAAAAAAAAAAAGTGTGTTCGTACCTCTTTTGTTTCAACTAATCAAATTCAGATTTTTCTCCATCTAAGTATTATAAGCTTTATATTTAGACCCATTATTTTTCATTTTTTTTATTTGTCCCCAAATCTCATTATTCTCAAACATTACTATCCTCCGATCGAAACACGTTAAAATAGTTATGTTTGAGAATTAAAAAAAATTAAATTATAAGAATATTGAGAGTTTGGGTCAAGTTAAAAGAAACAAAATATAAGTCGGTAAATATAAAGTTTATAATAATGCTTAAGAAGAGAAATAAATAAATCTGATCAGTTCAAATAAAAGATGTATCAAACCTTTATTTTTTTAAGAAAGCGCAGTAATATTCACCCTAATTTTACTATTTACTCAAGTCAAAATCTTTCTCTTGCTTACAAATTTTTTCTACAAAATGGTCAATGCGCGAACAAGTTTTGTGCAATAAGTTTTAGTTCTCTCTTAGCTTTGCCCCTCATAGTGTGAAGCAAACATGGCATCTGGTCAACCTCAGAAGTTGGGAGGTGATGTCCGTATTAAGGCCTCTGCTACAAAGTTTCACGATGTTCTCTGCAGGACACATCTTATTGCCACCATTATCCCTGATAAAGTAAAGAGTGTTGAACTTCTTAAAGGTGAATGGGGCAAAGAGGGATCCAACATCTGCTGGAACTATGTTCATGGTATGTATGTAAGCCTTGACCTCAAAATTTTTGTCACCATTACATTTTGAAGTCGTTTTCTTTTTTCCTCGAACCACCACTTATTCTTTTACAGCCGTGATTTTTGAGAGATAAAATATTATAAATGTGCTTCAACTTACAATTCTCTTTTCCTTCTGTGGCTGAAACTGGTAAATTCGAGGAATTTTATGTATTTATATAACCTCAGTGTAAACAAGAAATTTAATTAGAGTTTGCTGTCTAGATAATTAAATTTATTTATTTATAATACTAGTTTGTGACTAAGAATGTTTTATATGATATAGGGGTGAACATGGGTTGGGTTGGGTAGGACTCGCCCATGTCACCGATCCGACCCTCATACTAATGGGTGGGTCGGATCGGGTAAAATTGTCATTTTTTATGGGTACCCACCAGACTCATCACCCGCCTGGGTCGGTTTGGGTTAGGCGGGTCGACGGGTGGCCCGCCCTCTTTTTTAAAAAAAAAAAAACTAATTTTTTTAAAAAAATTCTATTTCTTTAAAAGAAATCCATTTTTTTAAATAGAAAAAGTTATTATTTTTTTAAAAACTACACCTACTTTTTAAATTATAAAATCTATTTTTTTAATTTAAAACAACCATATTTTAACAATTTAAAATTAAAAGTAATATCAATGTTATTGTCAATGAATAACATAAAGTCTATTTTTTTAAAAAAACACTATATATATAGGCGGGCCGCAGGTTGGGTCGAGTTGAGAAATAAAAACCCGAGACTTGACCCATATAATATGGCGGATCTGTTAGGTCCGACCTGCCGACCCGTCAATCCAACCCAAGCAGGTTGGGTTGGGTGGAATTGGCGGGTCGGCGGGTCAGACTCAACCCATGTTCACCCCTATTATGATAGTAAAAATTCTGTATAGTTGTATTAATGTTGAACTGCAGGAGGAGCAGTTCCGCTTCTAAGATAATTTTTCTTTTAATATTTTGACATAGAAAAATCTGCTTATGAAGATTGATATCCTTGTAGTTTAAAACCAAAGGCAGAGGATCCTGATCCGTTTATATATAGTGATCATAGACACAGTGTCACAGTATGACGTAACACATCAAAGATGAACATGATTAATATGACTCCTCGTAGTTCCTCTGATCTTAATATCCGTTTACCTTCTGGTTTTGAAAAAAACAAAAAAGATGGCAAAGCTTGTGTCGCTAAGGAGTCGCTTGAAGTCGTAGACAGAGAAAACAATAAGATCACTTTCACAGTCCTGGAGGGAGATCTGATGGAGTACTACAAGAGCTTCAAGTTCCATCTTCATGTCCTTCCCCAGAACAAGGGAAGCTTGGTGAAGTGGACCATGGAGTATGTGAAGCAAAATGACAACATTCCTGACCCTCACTCCCTGGTGCAGTTTGATATTGAGATGAGCAAAGAAGTTGATGCTTACATCGCTACCCAGGAACAGAAGTAGATTAATATGAATGCTATTATGTTATTTGCGCACATGAATCGCAAGTAAATAATGGAGATTTTACGTTGATGAGTGGAGAATGACGAGAGAATAAGGGCAACTCCAATTAATGACTATCACATATAATGTTTAGTCTGCTGATTTTCACTACTTAACGTGAGACTCTTACTATTTACAGACGTAGTCTTCAATTTAGATGGAGACGATGGAAATGTGTATAAATATCAATTCTTGTATGGATAAGCTCGAGTCCTCCGCATCTTATATCTATTTACCAATAAAGATTATGATCGCGTAGTTGTATTTGTTTAATTAATGGCATTAGCTGGTACCAGGCTTGGGTCGAAGTTTGTTACGGTATTGTGTCAGTTTGTAACATGCAAGGTTGTATCTCATATGTATGATTGTTCATGTTAGTTCCTTTCTTTGCCCGTTCAGTTTTTCTTGTGAGTGAATAGCTTTATTACAACAACTCAAATTTTTTTTTTTTTAAAAGTTTCGATAAGATTTTATTCCATCGAGAAGTTAGAAACAATCACCATTACAGAGACCCGCAAAAGCAGCAAGGTGGGCAAGACTTCACTAAAAACACCTAAAAAAATTCAGTAAGAGAAATCCTTACTTTTTATGGGGGGAGAAAAGAGCAACCAACCCATGAGATTGAATTGACTCTTTGCGCTTCAACTCGTAAAACGCAAAATAGAGATGGACTTGCCTCTAAATCGCAAAATCTGTATGAAATTGCCCCGTAGCAGAAAACAGGGATGGAATTCCCCCTAAGCATAAAAACAAGAACAAAATTGTCGTTGAACATTGATGGAGAATGAATTGACTCCTGACATAAAAATGAGAATGGATTGATGTCTAGCATTGAAAGGAACATAAATTGATTCAAGTATTAAAAAAAAGCCTATTATGATTCAGTTGTTTCTTACTGTGTTTTATTATAGTATGACTAATATTTGAAATTTGTTCTATAGCATCAAATTATATGCAGTTAAAAGTGCAGGATGCCAAAATCAAAATCATTTTGAGGAAGTATTGTAATACCCCTGCTAACTACTTACGCTATAGTGGTAAACAATGCTCACATGGTTGTTAACTGCTTTGGTTAGGATACTTCTAGCCCCATATTTATCTTTGAAAATATTATCTTACCGAAAATATGGACCAATTTTAAGACTTTTTCTTTTCCTTTCTTTATTTCAACATGAAATATGAGTCATACACGATCAAGAAGGCATACATATATACACAAGCGATAGAGTCTAAGAGACTTAAGCATTTAGTAGTACAACAGAGGAACATCCATAATTATTCATGGAAAACATAATGTTCATGCGTTCATGTAGGTCCAGAAATAGTTACACATTGATTGTACTAATATATAATACATTTAATTCACATAAGAGCTAAGGGCATGTCTAATCCCTTTAGCTAAAACATAATACAAGAAACAAAATACCTATGAGTCGCGAAGCGTAGATAGCACAATAGTCCTATTGCTCCTCTATAACCTCTTGCCTCCAAGGCTCTTCAGTTGTCCTATGATGCCCTCTTCGCTCCGGCATACTCGTCGTAATTGTCTGGAAACATAAATGAGTGGAGGATGAGAACATCACGTCCTCAGTGGGAAATCTTAGGGCACAACTATCCATTTTCTTTTCATTTATGATCCAGGCCAATCAGGAGATCTCTAGGTGACAAAGTATATTAAAAATCCTTACTTGTTATTATTATCCATGCAAGTCCTGAACAACTTTATCTAATTTACTAGGTGATCAAGAATTCTAGTCTTTGCATTGTTTAACATAGGAAACTTATCGTGCTTACTAATTATAATCGCTTGAGTAATCGTGACATCGGATCACGTACTCTTGTATCGCATAACCTTATAGAGGTCGTCTTGTGAAACCTTTGCCACTTAATGTTTCCTTATCATATAGATATATAATCAGTACATACATCACATATAGCATGCATGAAGGGGTCTGGGGATTTTCTTATGTGCCCTGTCAGATACTTCCAATCGGGCAACATCCTTCTTTTCTGCTTTTGTGTCCATTATTCTCCGTTGTAGACCATGAAATCGCCGTCCCCATTCGGTTACAACCTACTTCTGTTTTCGTATTGATGACGACCAGGCAACGTTGTTACCTGAGTGGTAGCGAACCACGAATGCATTTAGCATACTTCATCGACCATCAATAGGGAATAACCATCATTCTTGTAAGATGGCGAGCGGCCTGCCCTTTCGATGCGACCAGGAGTGGACTCGTACTTTCTTAACGTTCTTTTGGCCTTTTTATGCGCTCTAGGCGACACTGACTTGTTTGTAACGTCACTTCTTCGTACATTCATTTTTTCATTTTGAATTTGGTATAAGATCAAGTCTAAGCATGCGTTCAAATTATTAACTAATCCATCTTGCCGGACCGGTGAAGGGTTTTTTTGTAGACGTGCCAAGAGAGGGGATTTTCCTATTCATATAACTAAGTATATATCTTCAAGGTATTCCGAGCCCATGGAGGCCGGAACCTTCTTAAGACTTTGCAAGACTTAGCTCATCTTTAAAGTATTTCAGACTCTTTATGGTCAGAATCCTCTTAAGACGTTGCTCATCTTCAAGGTATTCCAAACTCTCTGTGGTCGGAATCCTTCTTAAGACTCATTAGTTCCCTATGTTCAGTTATGAATTTCTCTTAGGTACATGATTGCCCGTCTAGTTATCTAAGGTTGTCCTAACACACTAATGACAACCCATTTACTCATGATGCATAATAATAAAATATATCACATATACACTTGGTCACGCATAATTCTTTTGCCTAAATTATGGTAGCATAGTGCTTGTTGGGATCTTTATACACTCGGGGAATTCTTCAGTCGCTCAGCAGTTTACCATTGTCGCTCAGCAACTAGGGTTTTTAGGTCGCTCAACTGCTTCTTCAGGGTCGCTCAGCGACCACTAGAAACATGTAGGTCGCTCAACGAACCCCTATGGCACTCAACAGACTAATGAAATCCCTAGGGGCAATCTTGCTCTTTTGATCTTTTCTCCCATTTCCTAAACCTTTTCCTCAAACCTTTTCTCAAGTCCCTCAAAACCTAGCCTTTATTCCTCTTGAAAACACCCTCAAAATCATTATTTTCATATTAAAAACCTTATTCACCCTTAGGTACACATATATCCCAATCAAGCCACAGATACACACTAGCAGTTTTTCAGACAAATAACAACAATATTAACAACATACACATAACAATATTCACAGATAAACCACTAAGGTAGTGATCTTGAAAATGTTTACAAGTTGATGGAGAAAGATTTGCGTAGAAGTCCTCGAAAAGCCTTGGTGTGCCCAACGCTCGGTTGACTTGCTACGAAAATTCTTCTAGTGTATGTGAGCTAGGGTTTTCTAAGGGAAAACAAAGGAAAATTTGAGCGGACAAGGGTGATGAGGCCACGGTTTTGGAAGGGGAATTAAGAGGAAGACTTAGTGAAAATAAAGATGGAAGTGTTCTTTAGCATGGAGCAAAGATGGAGATGCTCTTATGAAAGCCATGGGAAGCCCTTAAATAGGAAGCATGGTCGTGGGGCTTGGCCAACTTTTTGCTAAAAAAATAAAAGAAAAAGAAATGAAATAAAGATGAGCCATGAGATGATTCATCATCCATGAATAGTAAGATTTGTGTAAGAGGATAATCTTTGTTGACTTAGTGGATTTTGTTTTGACTTGGTAGTAGAGTTTGGCCAAATGTGTGGTCGGTGTGTGTGTGTGCTATGCTTTGCAGTGGGAAATTTCCTTTGGCAATCTGTGTGTGTGTTTGTTTCTTATGACATTTTAGTCGTGTTTGATGTGTTTGGTCATTAATTTTTAGTGTACGAGTGTCCTAAAAATTTTCTGAACATATAATCTTCATCTAGTCATTTTTCTAATAAGGAATTTAAGTTAATCCAAGGTATTTGTAAATTTATTTTCGTAAAGGTGTATTTTACGGATACCTTCGATAAGTGATTAAATTCTAGTGACGAAAGATAATTAATCCGGATCTCGCAGAATTTTGCGAGATCGTGAACTATTACCTTAACGGGCATCTTTGGGAAATAAAATTGGGGATTTAAATTTCTAGTCTAATTAAATGGCTCGTATATTTATTTATTATGCGAAATGTTTACTAAGGAAAAAACAGGATGTTACAGGTACTATGAGGCAACATGAAGTCACAGGAAATATTCAAGAATAATAGTAATATCGTAGGACTATTCAAAGCACAAGTAGAGAAGACTGACAAAATGATGCCCTATAAGGTGTATGCACCCAGAAAATGCTAAGGCATTTTTTTACATGCAAGGGGGTTGGGGACTAGTTACGGCTTCTAAGATAGAAAATGATGAAAACAATAAAAAAGTATCAGACATAAGTAGCAAAGCAAGAAATGTGCCTAGTGTCCTGAAGATTCAAAAGTATCATCATCATGATGTGAGAAAGTCAAAGCGAGAGAAAATCATGATTAGAAGGAAAAAGCACATACAAGAAATAATAGTTCACAAGTTTTCAAGAAAATTGTCCTACTAGAGGTCATACAAGTTGAAGTCTAAATGCAAGTAAGAAAGACATGGAGAACTGCAAGTTAAAACAAAATGACAAGGAAAAAGGTAAAGGAGAGCAACCTTAGCGTCTACCGTAGCAAAATTCGAAAGAATGTTTTATTTTTCTTTACAGTAGGGAGGTTATGTGAATAGAATGATGCAAACAAGTGCAAGGGTGCTTTGAGAGCCTTAGCGTCCCATGGATTAACGACTTCTAACTTACCTTGTATGTTTATAGGAAAAGAATGTACGAAACATGGTGATATGAACAAATTTTGCCAAGGATATGTCAGCCTCGAGGTCATTGTCATGAAATGTACTGAATGGGTGTCATTGACCTCATGAGTAAGATGCTTGAAGAAAGAAGAGCCAGCATACAAAGAACTACCATAGAAAATGGACTCTACAGTCATGGAAGTTTCTAATTGCATTTTATCACTATTTTGTATTGAAATAATGTGTTATTGACTAACAAATTAGATGTAATATATGAAGTACCAAATGTCTAAGTGTTGTAGGGCGGACCGTAACGACGCATGAAAGAAACTGTCGGACACCATGTGTACTGATGGTGCTAAGAGAAGATGTTGGTTCGATAGTTTGCACCGTGAGAATATGTTGTATAGTTACTTTACGTTTTGACAAGGCGCCACATCTTCTCAACATGCAAGGGGGCTTATGTTTGGGATGAGATTTAAGGCAACCCAAAAGCATAATTAAGGAGGCCGAAATGAAAAGAAGTTATTTATGATTACCATTGGGCTTAGCTTTGGCCCACTCCGTGTGAGGTATGGCATGGATGACATCGAGGGCTAATGAACATGAACGAGTGGACTTCAGCCAAGTATGATGGAACTACACAAGTCTAGGAGTGGTGGCTATGGGGAGGTGCGATGCCTGGGGAAGGGGAAATCCCTCTTCTTGAGGACGCTGTAGAGAGCTTACTTGATGTGACAAGTCATTGTAGCGTCGCCATACTCTAGTACGACCTATGTAGTGAATTGCCAGTTTGAGAGAGAAATCACCTAGTCTAAGACTGAGAAAAAAAGGGTTTGACAAAGGTAGGGTAAAAGAGGTAGAATGTCGAGATAAGATTGGTCACATCCTGAAAAAGTGAGAGAAGTCAACAGAAAAAAGGGAAAATGGGATGAGAAAGCAAAAAGAGAGGGGAAGAGGGAGGAGGATAAAAAAGAGGGAGACCCATAAGAAAAGGGAGACAAAGAATAAAAAGAATAGAGAGAAGGGAGAACAAAGAATAGAGGGAACGAAGAATAGAGAGAACACAAAATAGAAGGAGGGACGTCTTGGTGAAACTATGATGACTGATACACAAAATCATCCCCTGATAAGCTTTCATGGTGGCGTCTTCTATTTAAGGACCACTCCAGGGGCTTGGTGTTGGTTTCCCTAAATTGATTGAGCCTTGATCATTTCTCTCATCTCTTATCATTCTTCAAAATTTTTCTCTAAGTTTACGAACCTACTTTTTGGTCCCAAACAAAGTTTGTCATAATTCGCCTACCTTTTGGCTGAATTATGCAAGAGCGAAATAAATAATATATCCTCTTAATTTTGTGGAATATTATTATTATTATTAGTAGTAGTAATAGTAATAGTAGTAGTAGTAGTAGTAGTAGATGGATATTCATAACTATTTTAAATAAGTTAAGATTTGATATAATTTTATAATATAATAATAATAAAAACAACAACAATAATAATAGATCATTAATGTTAATAGTGACTATTGGTTAGCATACAATTTTGATACACAAATCTTCATGAAGAGACACGTGTAGAGGATAGTTCATGATGTTTTTACACGTGTTGAGCATGCATAATAATAATAATAATAATAATAATAATTTAATTGCTATCCACTGATAGTGTAAAATATTTTACACAATCATATAATTATTTTATTATTTTATTACTTTAAATTAGGTAAAATTACATATCTCTTCACATTGTAAGTATTAATAACTTTACGCCACAATTTAATAATAATAACAATAATAATAATTTCTTTGTCATCTATTAAAGTGGATTACTCGCATTAAAGCAGCTGCGCAAGTGTTTATTGGATCGATTTCAGCGTCGAAGGGGCAGTGACTGACTTCTGATCCCATGAATCAATCAATCAACAACCCCCAAAATCTAATTCATCTCTCTGCTATAAAATGAGTCCCTCACTAAACCCAGAGACGCACAGCACAGCACCTCCGTTCAGGAAACTCGGACAAAAAAGCAAAGACACGGGGAGATATAGCAACCCACCTACTCCTTCAGAACCACATCTTCTTTCGCACCCACGACCCACCAACGCCGCCTCATAAAACCACCTTTCAACCCGCCATCTCCTCGCACTAGCACCGCCATTTACTCCCATCTTTTTTGTTTTCCACGCGATCTCAACCACCGCCTAGTCCCCTCCTCGCTGCACCCTACCCGCGCCACCAGCCTACACGTTCGACGCAGCCGCTCCTCCGCTCGCATCTCATGGGATTCCACAATGTCGCGGTTGGGAACCCTAATTTGAGTATTTCCGCGGGTTCAGACATGCAAAGTGGAGGAGGAAGAGTTTCATCTGAAGACTTAGGCCGTGCGGTGTCGAGGGTCGCAGTGGCGCAGATTTGCGAATCCGCAGGGTTTCACGGCGTCAAGGGTTCCGCAATTGAAGCCTTCGCAGACGTTGCAATTAGGTACCTCGTTGACTTGGGGAAAATGGCTGAATTCTATGCTAACCTAGCTGGTAGATCGCAGTGTAGTGTCTTTGATGTGATTCTAGGGTTGGAGGATTTGGAACAGGTTAAGGGGTTCATAGGTTCTGGTCAAAGTCAATGTCTTTTAGGTTCGGGCACTGCTAGGGACCTGATGAGGTTTGTGAATTCAGGTTATGAGGTCCCTTTTGCTCACCCGATACCGAGGTTTCCGGTGATTCGGCACCAAAAAGCTGTCCCCAGTTTCTTGCGAATGGGGGAGGTGCCACCCTCCAAGCATATACCAGCTTGGTTGCCAGCTTTGCCTGATCCTCACACTTATATTCACACGCCTGTGTGGGATGAGAGGGTATCTGATCCCCGTGAGGACAAGGTTGAACAGGCTAGGCAGCGCAGGAAGGCGGAGAGATCATTGTTGAGCTTGCAGAAGAGGTTGTTGTTGTGTAATGGTTCGGCAGCAATGTGTAGTACTAATAATTTGGTTGCTCCAGGTGGTGTTGGTGGCGGTGGTGATGCTTCATTAGGACAAGGAGAGGCTGGAGGGGTTGATAAGAACCCTTTCCTTAAAGCTCCTGTGAATAAGGATGTTTCTTTGATTGCCTTGCCGGCTAAGTTTTCGGATGAAGCTGTTGATGCGATTGCGAACCATGTTTCTGTGTTGGAGGCATTTGCTCCTGCAATTGAGATGATGAGTGGTGGTGGTTTGTGTGTTGATGAAGATGGTCAGGGAGGGAAGATGGTTCTTCCTGCTGTTAGGCCTACTGTTCATTTCAAGTTCAGGACTGGGAAGAAGCTTATTGGCGAGTCCTTGGATACCTGGCATCAGAAGAAGGATGCCTTGCGAACAGCAGCTTTGGCTGGCAGGGAAGACGAGAGGGATGATAAGAAGAGGAGAGCTGAGTATATTCTCAAGCAGTCTATGGAAAATCCACAAGAACTCACTCTGTTGTAGATTAGTTTATTGACTGAATTTGCTAGATGATGAAAGCCCTGATACCTAATGGAATTGCATTGGAGTTGCCATTAGCAGGGTGGGATAAGGGTGCTTAGAAGTGAAGGGCTTATTGCTGATCTTCTGGTGAGGATTCTGTGACTTATCTGTAGAATCACTCTTAACAAATTTTTAGAGCGGTTAAGGTTGTTTCTTTATTGCCAGTTTAGCACTAATTTGCTTACAGGGCGTTAAACATAAAACTCTTCAGTCAACATTCATATTGTATTTTAAACACTGGATTCAATTGAATCGATATACTTGATGTTCTGTATCCATGCCGAGATCTTTGTGTTATGATGTATTGGTTTGTAAGAAATAAGAAATTTGCAGTGGGGAAAGGCTGGACCAGACACATTTTGCAGCTTATGCCGATGACAATGAGTGGAGATTTTGGACGCTAGTGACTAGTAAATAAATTCTTTACCAACCATAATTCACAATTGGAACTACTAATCTGTTCAAATATGATTTTTTTTCCCTTCCTTCTTTTTGTTAGAAACAAAATTATACATCTACTGCACATTTTCTCTTTAATGGATATCTTGGTGCCATCTCCATCAATAATCCATCCATGAAGTGAAGAAAACAAAAATTATGGTCATTTTGTTGTGTTTGCAAGAACAAATATGGTGCATCACGGGAATGTTCGGTGAATATTGATCCATGACCAGGTGGGCATCCACAAAACATTGAACATGACTCTTAATATTGATTTCTGCAGTATTCATGTCCATATGAATTGAAGAAAATATGAAAATTGCCTGTGGCTTTTACATGGGGGGATTTAGGATTCCATGATTTAACTTGTAGGTTTATGAAATTTAGAGAATTAGTATTCCCTGCTACTTGACCTGTAATTGTTCTTGGTATCCTCACAGAAAGGGAGGGTCATCGTTTACAATTTTTATTTTATTTTATTTTGTTTTTATTTTTGGGTTATTTGTTTTTATCTCTGATTAATGGAAAAGAACAATGTTACAGTAAGAATGGGGACAAAAGTTCCCATGCGGTGAGTTCAGGGAGCCTTTGCCTCGCGGAGATCTCCGCTTTGAGGTTATTATAGTAATTTAAGGCATACTTAATTTAATATTATTTTTTACTGAAAAAATACATCAAACTCTAATTTCACACTACTATCATTCACACACTCCCTTTTCTCCTTTCCAGATGCCTCACACTGCACACATGGACACAAGTTCTCCCTCTTTCTTCCCATCTCCCTCTTCCTCTCACTCTCGGTGCCACCACCTGCCACTACCCCTTACCCATTTGCGGCATCCACCACACACCGAAACATCTCCAGCCACCACGCTGCACTGTGCTGCAAGACCACACCAGCGACAATGCACCAGATTGTATCTAGCCACCATACCAGCACCGCGCTGCTAATGCGGCCACCACACACCATATTGTCCTTAGTCACCACACTAGCGCCATGGTGTGAGATTGACCAGCACGGAGAAGATTTCCTCTGGCCACCACACACGAGACTGCTTCCCTTTCTACCGTTACTCTTCAATCCCTTCAACCTTCAAACCTCTGGATTTTATCTGGTGAGTCTCATGCTTCACTGGCAAGTCTCAGCTTCCTTTGTTCCCCTGCCACTGCAAGTCTCAGTAAAAAGAAGAAAAGATAAACACTCCTAACAGTTTTTGTTGTTTTTTGTAATTTAAATTGGATTGTGGTTTGTTTGATGGTATTTGTTGCTTTGTAAATTTGAGCAAGTTATTTTTCTCTCTTTGGCTGAGTGTAAAATTCTTTCTTCCTAAGGCTGTGTGTTATGACTGATCAGATTACATGTTTGGTTGGCAAGAATACATTTTTTGGATCCCTGCGTATCCCCATGGAGGATCAGTGATTGGAAGGGGGGGGGGGTAGATACATTTTTCTCTCTTTACCATTCCTAGTTGTGCATATCTAAAAAAATGGAAGTAATTACATGTAATCGTTGTCTCTTTTGTGCTAGCATATCAAATACAATTGAAGTGAAATTGCAATTGATCTATCCTTTTCTTTGTGTAATGTTATATTGTGCGCTCTCTCCTCCTTTGTTTACTTATATGCACTAACACAGACGTGCTTTCACACTTCACTGGTTTTGTTCTTCAGGTGCTACCTTTCTAAGGTTGTGGGTGTGCCAATTTGTCTCTGAATCAAGGTCAATTCCTTTGGCAATTTTGTACGTACATTCTTTTGTACAAACCTAAAGACCTGATTTTTAACTCATTTGTTAGGCACAGTTCAATGGTAAATTATTTTTACCTCGTCTGCTTATAGTCACACACACACTGGATAGCAACTTCAGTTGTTTTTTTAAGTTTGATATGAGGAGTATCATCTAAGCTATGTTTCACTTTCATCTAGATTGTTAAAAACGACATAGCATATTTTGGGGTTAAAAAGTTCATGAACACTTATGGCTTTTGTCTAGGCGTCTAGCAAATAACTCTTCTGTTCTATACTAGCA
This sequence comes from Nissolia schottii, assembly GCA_003254905.1. Taxonomy (NCBI): domain Eukaryota; kingdom Viridiplantae; phylum Streptophyta; class Magnoliopsida; order Fabales; family Fabaceae; genus Nissolia; species Nissolia schottii. The sequence goes on along the minus strand of QANU01074999.1, from coordinate 118,526 downwards.
TTTAAACCTACAGAAGAAACCAATGTGTTTGCTTGTAATCTCTACTTTGGGTTGGAAATGTAAACGTATCTACTGAAAATGAAAGCATGAAAACAAACCAAAACACCCTATGTTTTAACATGATACTTTGTGCTTTTATTTCTGTTTCTGTTTTGTCACTGGTTCTTCTTAGATTTGTTCCAATTGTTTTTGACTCCCCCGTCCTGGATAAGATTAAGGCTTGGTTTGGTAAAACTTTTCGAAAGGGTTGCTCCTGCTCTCAAAATGCATAAGCCAATTTTGTGTTTGGTAAACTAAAAAGCTATTGTGCTTCTCAAAATGCATAAGCCAATTTTGTGTTTGGTAAACTAAAAAGCTATTTTGCTTTTGTTCCTGGCTTCTAAAACTAAGGGTGCTATTGAGAGCCATCACTAGTAGTTTTTTAGAGCTAACTAATGTTCTCCAAAAGTTAATAGACTAATATAACCTTAAATTTTAATGGTCATTATTACTCTTTTTAATGTTTTTATTCATTACAATCATTTTACATTCATAGAGAAACTTTGCCAACACTTCTCTTGCGGATTTTGCTTATTGAGAACTACTTTTACATTTTTTACCAAATATTATTACTAGGACAGAACTTAGCTCCATTTCCTTACCTCCATTCTATCAAGTTCTCCAATCACACAATGACATGCACTTTCTTGGTCCAATTCACTGAAGCCCACTAACAAAGTTGCTCCAAAAATGTGCATGTGTCATTGTGTGATTGAAGAACTTGATAGAATGGATGAATGGAAATGGAGGTAAGTTCTGTCCCTATTGCTGTGAAATTTTGGGAGTAGCCTTTAGAGGGCAAAAGAGCTATCAGTTCTATAGAAAGCCACAACATTACCAAACCAAGCCTGAATCTGCCATCTATCTTTTATTATGAATTTGGTTACATTGGAAAATATTAGTTTATTTAATGCATACAGTTCAAGCTATACCTTTGAAACAGAGACATCATAAGGGTTTATTTAACAGCTAAAGTTGTTAGAGTTGTACTTTAAAGGCTGTAATATCCATTGGAGCATCAACTGCATAGTTTAGATATTGATTTGCTATTCTTTTTTTGCTTCATTTCGTAGCTGGTTTTTTTTGCGTCTGAGTTTCATACTAGGGCCATCAACATATTTTTATTAGTACCTTCCACCCTAATATCTTTTGGTTTTGTTCTTCACAGATTCTTTTGCTGTAATAAACCTCCCCTTATTGGTTTAGTGGAAAAGGTAGAGCAAGAGCTTGCTTGGAAGGTATGACCTGGTTGAGCAGATTGAGTGATGTAAATTTTGCAGTTTTCTTATGTGTACAAAATGTTTACTTGTGTAATTATGCAGGCTGCACAATCAGATATTTCTGTAAAGCTAAACTTTGTACAAGTTGCTGCATGCGTTTCCAAGCATATAAAAATTACCGAGGCATTGCATTGATGTAGCAAGATAGGCTGAAGGCACTCTCTGCTGCTGTCAATGCACTGCATCTAGTTCATGCTGCATGTGCCTCATAAATAGTTAAGTCATTTAATAAATCGTGGTCCTAGTTGTGACGTCTCTTTTACTTCGTTTTTTTTTTTCTTCCGTAGAATGAAATGTGTGGGGGCAAATGGATTTTTAAGTCTCGTCCTGCCATCTTTTTGTATATTTCTTCTGTTCGTCTCGGTACAATTCTTCTGCATCTATAAATTTAGATTCTTATATAATACTAGTGTAGTAACCCGTGCTTGGGAATACTGTACTATCCACAAAACGAAAGATTAAAAAGGAACGAATACACAAAAACTGACCGAACAACACTGACATGATTGAAAAAATATTGACTTAGCATGACATTTTTGGAAAAGATACGGTCATGTAAATAAGAGAACAAAAGTGTTGCCCACAAAGCATTAAGACTGTGAACACATTCTATGAAGAAAACGAAAGCTCCGAATAAAAAAATAATTGGGAAATAGCGCACGCAGTATAAAGCCTACCTCGCTTAACCCATTTAGTCGCAACCTTTAAAAAAAAAAAACACCTCTGCACATATTCACCAACAGACAACATTAAAATAGCAAAAGAAAAACCAAGTTACTCAGTTAACATTCAAGCCAAAAGAAAAACCAAAAACATGCAACAACATGGACGTTTCAACCTTTGAAAAATTTCTCTGTAAACCATGTTCAAAGTACAATCCTTTTTCATTGATCCATGGTTTTCAATTAAAACCAGCAATCCCTTGTTACTCATCCCCCTTGACAGAGTGATGTATAATTGACTGTGCGTAAACACGGGATAGGGAATATACAACCCAATAGTAGAAAGCGTCTGACCCTGTGATTTATTAATTGTCATGGCAAACAACACAATGATCGGAAACTGTCTTCTTCGAAACTTAATCGGCAACATTTCATTACTCGGAATCATGTTAATCCTAGATATCAAAACCACCTGACCAACATTATTACCAGTTAAAGTCACACACTCAATAACATGATTCCCAAGATGTTCGACTATCATTCTCGTATACAATCCATGTGACTAGTCTATATTTTTAAGTAGCATCGCAGGCACTCCTTCCTTTAGCATTAGTTCATGAGGAGGCAATCCAGAACAATTTATTTTGTTTAATATTTTTGACGATATAGGATCTCACTCTGACTCCATGCTATTTTTAAGAACGAACTATCCTCGTTCTTTGAAGTACGCCTCCTTCGTTAGACCACGCACCACGTCATGGTATACAAAATATTAATTTTTTGAGATCGGCACCTAATCCTATAATTAGAAGATCATGTGGAATTCGGACCTCAGACTCACCTTCTGTAGAATCACTCGCGACACCATCTCCTATATCCAATAGCATTTTCGCAAACCTGACCAAAATTCTACTTTTCCACGTCGTTGGATGTAGAAGCAAGGTGCATGTTACTCGTCAACATCAAAACTTGCAATGTGGCCGCAAATAGGACGACAGAATGGATGCATTGACAATGTCCTGCCTTGAATCCCTAGGAACAAGTGGAAGTATTTGCCAAAAGTCCCCTCCCAAAACCACCACCGTACCACCAAAAGGAAAGTTATGAGGTTGAGAACTACAAGATATCCCTTAAGCTCCAGTCTAGAGCTTCGTAACAATACTTACTCAACATAGCAGCTTCGTCCCAAATGATCAGTTTGGTTTTAACTAGCAAGCGAGCATGCAGACTACCCTGCTTTATATGGTAAGTGGAATTCTTGTTTACATTCAACGGGATCTTGAATCTTGAGTGAGCAGTTCTTCCATTGGGCAAAAAAAGAGACGCTATGCCATTGGACGCGACATTTAAGACAACGTCATGCCTCAATCGAACGCCTGTTGATAGCGTCTTCCACAAAAAGTTCTTTCCCGTTCCACCATAGACATATAAGAAATAGATGCCGCCTTCTCCACCATACACAACATTCAGGATTTCACCATAACATTTCTTTTGCTCAACCGTCAATCTCTGCAAATAATCCCTGAGCTCAATGACAAAAGACTCTCCATCAAAATTCATCTCTTCTAATATTAATCGATCCTGAACCTCTGAAATAATCTCCTCTGACGGGCAAGGCATGTCTGAGAATTCCTTTAAGGATCTTCCATTGGATTGGAGTTAAATCTAATTGCAAAGAATAAAAATAGATTACACACCTAACGTATAAAAAAAACATATTCTGGGATAAGAACACACTCTCGTACCTTCATAATGAAGATTCCTCCTTTTCCTATACACAAAGTCATCTGACAGGTCTTTCCAACACCTCTCCCAAACAAAGCCAGGTCTGCTCATATTATTGGAAGTAAGCAATACGACAAACAGTGATATTCTATCAATTACATGTCCCCTCTTTGATGTATATCAAGCTTAAGTCTTGTACTACATAGGTGAGATACTTCAGAAAATTTTCTTTGATTCTTCTTCATTATTTCTTTGGGTTAAATATGGTGAAAAATCTTGCTAGTCCCTGAGAGTCTACACATCCAATGTTAGTTCTTGATGTTAGAAGTAATTTTCACATTTTAAAAAATTATTACAACTATTGAGAATCTTGTGTTTTATGATTCTCACATAATTAGGAATCGAGACTTACCCGATCCATGTTCGTCTGATTTGTGTAGTGTATCTTTTCTTTGTTACAATGTTCTTTAATGGCGGCATTTTTCCTTTCTCTTTTAATGGCAGCTTTTTACCCAGACTTGTTGGTTTTATCTTTGTAGAAAAAAACTTCCTCTTTTATAACCAACAAAAACTGCCACTTTTAAAAAGGGAGAGGGAAGGGTTATTTTAAATAAAAATAACCCACACTAACTCTATTCATATGTTTGGGATGACCACCATCACATTAATCTCCTTTAATTAGAGTCAATTTATAAGTTACATGGATCAATATAATTGATTATTAAATTAAAATAATCTAACAGTTGAGAGCCTACACATCCGAATGGATATGTTGAATTCCAATGAATATTGCACCAGTGGAATACGTACAGTATTTCATAGGACACCTCAAATGGTGGTTTAGTTTATATGTTTGTTCTTATGCGTTGGTTACTTGAAGACAAACAATTGAAGACTCATACAACTCTCTCTCTTTTATTTATATATATATATATATATATATATATATATATAAAAGGATTTCTAACTTTTATTATATTATGGTGTATTTAGGTTATTGTTTTTGTACTGGTTCCTTGTTTTCTATTTAATTATTTTGGCATAAATATTTATTTCTTGCTTAAAGAATATTTGTAATATTTGAGTTATTTATTACTAATATTTTGACAACACTTTTTTTTGGCAATAATACAATTAAATTTATTAAATATACGTAAAGAGTTTTCGAAAAAGTGAATTTATTTTTCAAGTGAAAAATGCTTCTGAAAGTGCAAAAGGAATGTAAATTTAATGAAGAGTAATTTTGAAAACTTAAAAAAAAAAAATAAAAAAAATTTGACGCCAAAACCAGTTGTGCGTGTATATTCCTATCAACAGGGTAGATTTACGGGGCTTGAACTAAGAAACAACAAATGCCAAACCGTTTAAACCCATAAAACGTTGGTTGCAAGGTTTACATCTTATCCTGATGACTTCGTGATTAGGTTTCTCCATTCATTTTGTAAGACCACACGTATCAGTATCATATATATCACCAATTTCTTTGCACAAAATTCATCGTTTCGTGATGTCCACGAATCCTGGGCACAAGCAGGCAGGGCTATCTGCCTCCCCTTTTGCTTTCACTATTTGTGTGGATGATATATCTGAATATGATATGGAAACTTCGAGTTGTTCGAGTGATGATGGTACGAAGACTTGATAATGCATATCTTCATATCTCATATATATGAAGCCAGCAACGAATGCCGGTCAGTTTTCATTTGCAGCAAAGTTTTGGTTTTTACCAAAAGCTAAGGATACAGGTGGACCAACAGAAAAATAGATTAAAGGAAAATTCTTAGAAAAGGGGAGAGCGATATCATAGTCATGACTCATTACGGTTAGCACTTCCTTGACCACACCTATATTAATTATTTGTTTGCTTCTTTATGGAGAGTATCTCTTAGAAATTGCTTACTCTAGACGTTTCCTTTAAACATTGACGCGACGTTGCGACCCGTTACCGAGGTCTTATTTTTTATTAAAATTATTTTTTAATTTTAATTTTGTCTTTTTTAATAATTAACTTTCCTTATAAGGTTTAAACTTTAATCCACTTTATGCAAACAAAACTAGAAAACTTTAATCCACTTTTCAGGAGATGCGTTGTACTATTGCACTCATGTTTGTCTAAAAAATAAATAATAATTTTGTACCTATCACTTTATTTAAGCTCTTTTTTTTAGGTTGTTTGTCTGGTATCCAAGGCTTAGCCTCAACTAATCCGGGGATAACTGCGTTCAGCAGGTCTCGAACACGGGACCTTGCTTAAGCGATACCAAGCCGCTTACCACTTGGATCAACCTCCGTTGGTTCTTTATTTAAGCTCTTTGTTACATGCATTTGATATCCTAAATTTACTATTGCTCTCAACTATAATTGATAAACTCAATTTAATAATGGAAAAATCAATGTTACGTATGGTTAAGAAACTAATCTGAAAGAATAGTTAATTATATTAAAATTATTTAGAATAATCTAATAAATATTAATTAAAGAGAAAAACTATACAATTTTTACGAATAGAGAATAATATTCTTTTTCTCATTTATCTTCGTTTATTCATTCCTAATTATTCATCTCTTATCTCATTTCTCTCCAATTATTCATTATTGACGCAAACTCAAGACCGAGGTATTTTTTTTTAAAAAAAAATTATTTTTTATAATGATTAACTTCGATAAAGTTTAAACTTTATTCCACTCTATATATGTATAAAAAAAACAATATATTATTGTGCAAGACTTTATTCTTTAAATGTGTGACGTGAATTCAATTCTTATGTTATTGAAAATGATTAGTCATTGTTATTAACAATAAATACCTTAAGTTTTAATTTTCACAGTCAATTATAATTGATATACTCAATTTAATTATAAATACGATTATGATAAGCTAGTTAAAAAGAATGACCGACCAGTTATACTAAAATTATTTAAAATAACCTAATAAATATTAATTAAAAATAGACAATAATATTTTATCTCATGTACCTTCAATTATTCGATTCTCCTAATTATTTATCTCTTATCTCATTTCTCGCCAAATATAATTAGTTCAATCTTATCGAACCCATTTAAGATTTTCCTTTTTAAGGTTTAAGCAAACATATCCTATAATAAGTAGCAATAGAAAGCTGAGCATCCTGGAAACAATACCTACGGACCTTTGGATGACAGTGCTATGTGAATCTTCTAGAACATAGCCACTATATCCTCACACAGTCCTCAGTATAACCATTCAATAATTAGATGTGAGCCAGGTGCTCACAATACAGCACCAGAAGACACTTGATTTGGCAAAGGATGTGATCTACCACTCTTTTCAAAAGGACCCCAATAGTGACTTCTGATACATCATAGACCACAATGCCCATTGCTTATTTTTCAAAGAAACTGACATAGTGGGTTCTAAATTGGAGTTATTATTTGATAAATAATAAACAAGCTAACTTCATCTCTAGAAAGTCATCCCATAGTTTCAACTTCTTTAGGAAATTAGGACAGCCCAAAGACTTTTGCCGTAAACCAAGACTCGGCACGACTTGCAGCATCATCACTTCCATCTTTATACATGGAGACCAATTAAGCTTGGTACTGATAGATTTTGCAGAAGAAAAATCTTAGATTAATTGAACCTGATAAATTTGAATAACAATAATGTTTTTTTTTCCACGTCAAAATACCTAGAAGCACAATGACAATGACATTTAGTAGGGACCACAAAATACGATAAAAAATTCAATCATTTTTAACTTTCTCTTTATGTTAAATCACACACTCTTTCTTACTCTCAATCTCTCAACTCTATCTTTAAAATATGCGTGTATCAACATAATAGAAATATGTATCCATGCAATAGATATAGGTATCAATATATTGAAATAGATATCACATAAAAATGTGATTTGATACTAATTCAAATATTGATAGATGTCAACATTGATACCTATTTTTTATTATTTTGATACCCACGTGGAGAGTGAACTTCATGCAGAAGTGAGAGAAAGAGTCTGACTTGATAGAGAGATAGTGTGACATGATGGAGAAACAAATGTGATTTGGTGGAGAGAGAATATGTTTAGAATAATTGCGTTGATAACCTTTTGTTCGTAACCAAAGGAGTTAGAACGATAATAATAAATGGAAAGGTGGAACCTTGGCTTTATGATCTGTAGCCATTGAGCTTGGACCTCGATTAATTGTGTGGATGAATGGATCAACGTCGGGGTATACCTGCAAAGGCACTCCAACGCCCAAGTCAATAAAGATTCTAGGTGAGAGTATATGGTGAATGATAGATACCTGATTCATGAAGTTTAGTAACCTTTTATAATTAGGCTTCCGTGTGCAACAAGTTAAGTCGGTGGCTTGTGCTCCGTCGCTGATCCATCTTATATATTTCATCCTTTGCTCAGAGATCTTTCCCACTAGGGTGCGTGGCCTCTGCATCGCTATTTGTGCTTTAGTGTTCTGGATTTGGAGACATCATCGTCACATACTCGCTTCCTGTGATGCTCAATACTATGGAACTCGCTGTTATTTTCGGTGTTTAGCTGTTGTGTGTGTCATCTCTTAGATATTTGCGTTCTTGAAGGTTCCAGAAACAAAGGGCATGCCCCTCGAAGTCATCACTGAATTCGTTGTTGTCGGCTCGAGGCAGGCCACTTTTGTCAAGAATGAGTGACATTGTTCTTTATATACATTTGCTATGTTGGTTGCTCAACACACCGCCCCTCTCTTGTGTTGATAGATTTTGCTTGTCATTAAGTTTATGTGGAAGAGGATATGTTCTGATTCAAACATATGTATTATGTGTGAATTAAACTTAGAACTCATATATTTCATCTTTATTTGTGTTTTGTTATTGAGTTAAAAGTATTTATGAATTTCAAGTTTTATTAAATATATTTTTGTAGCATAATAGTTTTTTAAAACTTTTTTTTAATAATAGGTAAACTTGTACGAGTTTACGATCCGAGTTTACGGAGACTTCACAAGTTTACTTAAACTGTTGAGTTTGATAATCTTGAGGTTGCCTGCTAAAATAATCACATAATTGTTTTTCAAATGTTGGAAAGAAAAAAGGTTACCTATTTGTGTGCACAATGTTTCAAAACTTTTGCCAAAAGGATCAAATAAGTCTTCAACATCAGTAAACACAACGCTCGAAAAGGCGCTGCCTATTATATTAAGATTATGCAACATGTTGAACATACATTGTTGTAGGTGTGCACAAACACTACATCGGGAATGCAATGCGAAGCACGATATGTGTGACCACGTATGCAATAATTTTTCATTTTACTTTTTAGGATTTTAAAATATCTATTTATTTATAATATTTAAATATAATTACTTTTTATTTTTTCATTCAACTCTTAGTTGTAATAGAGTATTTATTAGTATAATGAATATGAATAGAGTAATAAGTGTATTAAAAATAAAAATTTATATTTTATATAAAAATAATTTTATCAAGTTATACTATTTTATGCATTTATTTACATGTTCTTTTTAATAACTTTATGTATAATTTGGTTTTAAACCGTTGAAAGAAAACAAAGTGAATAGTTTTTAAGTATAATAGAAGATAAGTGCACCAAGGAAAAAAAAAAGTGAAATAAATTAAAACCAGAAAAAAGAAAAACCTCACCCGATCTCATAAAATAAAATAGCCATATATTGGCCGTTAGAGTCAGCATTTCTCGGGCCACACAAACCAAATTGTGGCATCAATAATTAATTTGCCCATTTTGTCTGCTACTGTAATTCGTACTACCAGTTTGAGGATAAGTACGGGGCATCACTTAATAAATACACTCTGATTGGTTCTTTCCGTTGGTGCACATATTTTCGTGGCTGGTTTGATCAACTTGAGAGATCTCAGTGAAATGGCTCTGAATTTGCCCTCTCCAGCTCAAGTGAGGCCCTTATTTTTCTCTGATTCAATAATCAAGACAAACAACTCCACAAAACTCCCAGGTTCTCTCTCCTATCTTTATTTGCCTAACATTATCTTGTGGTTCTAATTAACCTCTAATACTCTTTATAGCAATATTAGTGTCATGCTTATTGGTCTTATTTTCTAAGATTCAACCCCTGATGATCAGCTCACTTACCCAACCTTAATTCTGTTAATACGTGGGTGTATATTTTCCATTCTTTTTTATATTTATTTTTTGGTTTTCGAGGACTGTGATCATGCACGTCATGTGTTTCTTAGCTGTGCGAGATCGATCTTACCTCCGAGGGATGCTTGCTTTGATGGAAAACAAAAAACCATGGATGGAGATGAGGCAACAAATTATGAATGAGGAAATTAAGTGCATGGTGCGTGCGTGCGTGCGAGCCTGCATGCTTTAATTAACAGAGAATTAACGACAAAGTGAAAAATTAATAAGACAGATGCATGGGGTGATAAGTTGCATGCCATGGGAGATATATATATATGTACAGAACAGAAATTAAGGAAACAAAGGTTGAAATATTAATGAATTTGGAAAATTAATAATTTTATTCTTAATTGCAGTAATCGCTTTTGCGAATGGTTACGTTATCTATATTAATTTTGCTGGTCCGTAAATAGTTTTTTGAGGGGGAAAAAAAAAAACCTCACTTACCTTTCATGATCACATGACTGCACACATCATGTTCCAGCAATTAGTTTTAAATAAAAATACATTTCTTATTCGTAACCAAATCAAAATTGCTTTGTGCAAATTGTAAAACTTTATTGGTGCCTGCATCTCTGCTAATAAAGAGAATTCTTTTCATAATTAATTAATTAATTAATTAATTAATTTTTAGTCTCTACTAATATTATTGAAATCTTTTTTCAAGTTCATTAATTTATTTTTAAGTCCATTATTATATTATTTATAATATAATATTTTATTTACTCAATCCATTTATTGGTTTCTACATGCTACTCACACACGTCATCTCCACTTTCTCTTTTATAATCAATTCACTCACCTACATTATCACTATTTTATTTTTTTCAATTTGATATTTAATAGACACAAAGTATTTGTTACAACAAAAATTACCTAGCTCACTAGTATATATAAAAGTTCAAAAATATATATAGTTGGTATTAAGGTTTGATATCTAAAAAATATTAGTGCAATGGACCGTGTGTTACATGATTTATTATTACATTTAAATTATAATTATAAAGTAATTTAAAATAAAAATATAAAATAACTTAAATATAACAACTTTAAATTTCATTTTGGAAAGCTTAATAAACGGGCTGCCAAGGGTATTGTCAACTCATGGTTTACACAGTGACACAAAGTGCACAAACTTTTACATATATATGCACAATTTTTTTTTTACACGCATGCACAAAATTTTCAAATACGGAACCAAATCAAATCACATTTGTGGCACATTAAGTAGCAAAAATTAATTGTCGCACTTTCTCTCCATCTCACTCACTCTAAGCGCATGGACTTACTCTCTACTATGTACAAACATTTTAAGGCATATGCACAAATATTTGATCTGGCGTTCACAAACTTTTCAAAAATCAAAAACAAAAAAAAATGACGGAAACGTAAAAGAAAATGAAGATGGAGGCGAAAAATTTTGTCCTCACATGCACAAACTTTTGAACAAAAATACACAAACTTTTGACTAACCAGACATGCATAAATTTTGGAATAAGCATGTACAAACTTTAAAAAAATCAAAAACAACAAATATGATCCAAACGAAAATGAAAGCTCTTGAATTCATAAAAAAATAAGATGGAAACGAAAAAAATGATGCGAGATTGGGGAAGAATAGTGAAAAAAATAAAGGATAAGAAGAAGGAAAAAGAGGAAAAGAAGTGCGTATTAGAAAGAGTGAGTTGTGCAATAATTGACAAATTTTAAGTTGTACGCATAACATTTCTCTAAAATAAAATATTAATATAAATATGCAATACCTAAAATATTAAATAATATATAATTTAAAAATATATTCATTTTTTTGGCAACAAAATTATATATACGTATATATTTTAAAAAATTGGTTTCAACATCTTATAAAAAATAATTAACTAATCTTTTATAAGGTTCACAATGTCACTTGAGTGAAAAAAAATGTTGTACAAATAATATATATTTAAAAAGTGAGACTCATCTCCCTTTTATTTATTAACATTACTGACAATACAAAACCGTAACCGATGCAAAAGCCACAAATTCATAACACATGTTCGAGTTAACAAATGCCTACGTGGTTTCATGATGCATGGATGTCATACTTTTAAGTGATTAGCTTAGAAGAAACAGTGACTATTGAAGTACCAATTATTCTTCACATCGCGTTACTGTTTCATCCTACTCTGTAAAAACAGTGACTTGTGATTCTGGTTTAGGCCAGTCTTAGTTGACTAACATGTTCAATTCGATTCTCAGGTGGCTTTTCTTTGAAGAGAAAAGACTGTGACACAACAGCAGAGAGACGAGTTTATTGCTCCGCCCAATCGCCGCCACCGGCCTGGCCAGGAACAGCAATCCCTGACCCGAACCTTAAAATATGGGATGGACCAAAACCCATCTCTGTGTTAGGATCTACTGGTTCAATTGGAACCCAGGTACGTACAAGTTTGACTCTTGTTCTTTTATGTCATTTTTCCACCACCATGTTGGAATGACAAATTTAGAGCAAGTTTGGATTTTGTTATTATTTCATATGAAATAGTGAAATTAAGAAAATTTAGTTTTCTATTTTTATTTCTTCGTTTTCACTATTTATTTCACAAGAATCCTGGAAATCATGAAACAAGCTTGAACAAACAGGATATGAAAACAGAAATCGAACAGAAGCTTAGTACGTTTTATCAGTTTCTTCAAACTTGTTGGATATATTCTGTTATTGGTTAACATAGACTAATGCTATCCCATTTGTTAACTCGAATACTCTCTCCCGCCTTGAAATATAACTTTGACTTTTAAAATATGTTTATAATTTATGAATATATCTACAAAGTGAAAGTAACCGTTATTTTAAACTGGAGAGAGTATGTGTTAATAGGCCATGTGGATGTAACAATGACGTCAAAGATTTATCTTAATGCATCAACCAGCACTTGCCGTAGTCTAGGAAAATTTGCATACTAAATTCTTTGGTGTCTATTAATTTTAAACCTTTGAAATGAAAGTGCAAATTGAAATGGCTTATTATGTTTTTTCTGTTTGCATCGTTCGTTTAACTAATAAGTTGATGTTTTCATTATCCTAGTAATCCTTGTAATCTTCATTATGTTTCCCTTGCTTACTTTTGTAGACATTGAATATAGTAGCTGAGTTTGCGGATAGATTTAAAGTTGTGGGGCTTGCAGCTGGTTCAAACGTTACACTTCTTGCTGATCAGGTAATAAATTCCTTAATCCAAACCCTTAATGAACTTATCTACCACTTGCAGTGAATCTGAAATTAAACAAATTGAGATGAATTTTTTTTGTTTTTTGATTTGTGAGCATTGCCATATTTCAATACTGCATCTCTAATCATTGTTCCGTTGATCACATAGAATATGGTGTTTCTGCTTCTTTCCGCAAGAAAATAACTAGGCTCGGAAAGGCATTTTCTTCTTGAGCATTGATTGTTCCATTTCCCTCTTTTCCTTTCTTCACTATTTTTCAATAGAGAAACCATCTGGTAAATTAATATAATTTGGATAAGAAATGGGCACTTAAGTTCTCAAAATCAAACTAATTAGCATGGTTTAACCGATCAACTAAGCGAGAAATCGATCTCATTTTCCTTATATTTTTTTAATATTGTGCAGGTAAAGACATTCAAGCCTCAAGTTGTTGCTCTTAGAAACGAGTCTCTGATTGATGAACTCAGAGAGGCTTTGGCTGATGTTGAACACAAGCCAGAAATCATCGCTGGAGAGGAAGGTGTCATTGAGGTGAATGAAACCCTTCTTTCCTGATATCATACGATTTAGATTATTATAAAGCCAATATTTTTCTTCATCAGTAACAATATACATTCTTTTTCAGGTTGCTCGCCTCCCTGATGCAGCCACCGTAGTTACCGGAATAGTCGGTTGCGCAGGATTAAAGGTAACTTTACATGATCCATTTCTATACAAAAGAGAAAAGAAATATAGAGAACATATATATAGTCTTTCTCTACACCCCTATTTCGGTAATTGCTTACCATTTAACATGGTATCACAGTATGTCTGTTAAGTGGTGATATCTTTGATTATTTGGTAGAAGGGATTTTGGATGTTCATAGATGCCACTCAGTGCATAATAATATAACTTGTGAACTAGAGAAAAACAATTATAGAAGATAAAACAGAAAGAAAGAAAAGGAGGAGGAAGGAAACATAAGTAAAATGCAGACAATGGTGCATGCTGCTCCTGTCAGTGACCACAGTAATTATCTTCTTTGGAGCTCTAATTTTGTTTTGTTTTGTTCCATGGACTTCAATATAAAAGATATTATAACGAAAATAGTTGTAGTAACAAACAAGTGTACAACTGTACAATGTTAATCTGAGAGAAAGGACACTAAAAACGCCACTGATTATGGGTTCCTCTTGTCATTTTCCTTAGCCAACGGTTGCGGCGATAGAAGCAGGGAAAGACATAGCATTGGCCAACAAAGAGACGATGATTGCCGGGGGCCCTTTCATTCTTCCTCTCGCTCACAAGCACAACATAAATATTCTTCCTGCTGATTCAGAACATTCTGCCATTTTTCAGGTATTTATTCAGAACATTCAGGCGTTTTTCAGCTTTATATCACTCATTTCATCCTTTTTCTATTGTTTGGACTTGGAAGCAATGAATTTATCATTCCACCCCTTGTTGCTTCTAATAATCACTGATGCTTAAAGGATTGTCTTGGACACAGTGTATCCAGGGTTTGCCAAAAGGTGCACTCAGGAAAATCCTTTTAACTGGATCTGGAGGTGCTTTCAGGTAAGCAAAACTAGCTCAAGAGCAGTTTTGGAACTAGGCAGATGAAGCTTGCATGGTGCATGTTATTCATTATATGTAATTAACCTGAACCATTGTTCGCTCTCTCGGCGATCGACAGGGAATGGCCAGCTGAAAAGATGAAGGACATTAGACTCGCCGATGCATTAAAGCATCCCATCTGGAGTCTGGGAAGAAAGATAACTATCGACTCTGCTACCCTTTTCAATAAGGTTTGTCAATTATTTTCTGGATGAAAATTTCATCTTTCAGAACCATGTAACAATATTATTATTATTCATAGCTGTAAGACATATTTCCCTTTTCACTTGTTGGCAGGGTCTAGAAGTAATTGAAGCACATTACCTGTTTGGGGCAGAATATGACGATATTGAGATTGTTATTCATCCACAATCAATCATACATTCAATGGTTGAAACACAGGTTAGCTGGTTGCTTGTTACTATAAAATGCAAAGTCTCACTGACACACATTAAATGGCTGTGTATTCTTTTTTAAGTTCAAATTCAACTTATATGAGATAATCAAACATTTCTTCTGAGTGTTTCTAACATGAAATTGTTTTTGTTATTTTCAGGATTCGTCTGTTATAGCACAGTTGGGATTACCTGATATGCGCTTGCCGCTCCTTTATACATTGTCTTGGCCAGAAAGAATCTATTGTTCTGAAATAACTTATCCTCGCCTTGATCTGAGCAAGTACAATCATTTTCCAAATTATCTTTTGTTAAAAGATTGCTTCTGTTTCTTGCTTTTGTGTTAAAACGTTGTTAAATTCTTGTGAACTTTGCAAATTAATTGTTCAATTAAATGACGCAACTATAATATTTAAAATCTCATCGTTCAGGTATGGTTCTCTAACATTTCAAGCTCCCGACAACGTCAAGTTTCCATCGGTGAATCTTTGCTATGCTGCCGGACGCGCCGGAGGCACCATGACAGGAGTTCTTAGTGCAGCAAACGAGAAAGCTGTAGAGATGTTTGTTGCAGAAAAGTAAGTGCAGTTATCTTAGTTGTTTCTATCTTAATTAAATACTAGAAATAGTCTTCTCGATCGCTTGTAATGTAAGGTTTCATGCATCTACTCTCTCCAAACCTTGATCAGATAGGACCCTCGTGCACCGGGTCACCCTTTTATTTCCTTATGCGTGTGTTAATTCCATGGAGATCTTCAATACCCTACTTCCATACAAGCCTATGATACATTCCCTACTTCTAAAATCTAAGATGGGGACTCAATTTCAATATCTGTCGCAATATGCCAAGTTATTTAAACCTAAGAACAAAGAAAAGTGAGGGTTGTCAACTCGCAGTATGCTCATGAAACACATTTAATGCGTACTTCATGAACATTGTCATTCATTGATTTCAACTTATAGTATTTAGAAAATATATAATGAACAAAAAAATCAATGATTGGCAGTGTTTCTAAATGTGCCTCAGGAACATACAAGAATCTCTCCCGTGTCACAATATGCCACCTATTTAAACATGCGAGTAGGGGAAAGTACGATTGGGTTGTTAATTCATACGTCATAGAAGTCCATTAATTGTATCTCTCTTTGGTTAACAGAAACTGAGTGGTTTGGCTAGTTACCATGATTTCTTTTGCAGAACTTCTCCTATTCTCTAACCGTAGATTTCTTAATGTCACTGGGACTCCTCTTTTGATTGGCTTTTTTTTTTTTTCCTGTTTCCAGGATAAGCTATGTGGATATTTTCAAGGTTGTGGAGCTAACATGTGAGGAGCATCAAAAAGAATTGGTAGCATCTCCTTCACTTGAGGAAATTCTTCACTATGACCAGTGGGCACGACAATATGCTGCTACTTGTCTTCAAAAAGCTTCGAGTCATTGAATTCTACAATAATACTCCTGACTAATTCTGATTTAATAATAAGTGAGGGCTATGGTGGAATATTGTCAAGCGCTAGCACATTTTTAATTGTATTTTGTTGGCGTATGCATCAATTGTATAAATGTAAATCAATAGCAGCTGTATAAAGTATATGTAAACCAAGAGACGGTTTCAATAAAAAGCCCTTACTACAGTGTTATGTGATGCAATTAAAGATAGTAGTACTTCGGCAACAAGATATTTATATAGACTTTATAAAATATAAATTATAGAGTACTGATAACATGTATTTTGATCACCTAGAGGTTAGCCGAGTGAAGCAAGACAGGGTCTCCATGATAACTAAGATTACAACAATATGTTATAACAAAAGAAAGATTCACAGATTGGCCCCATATTCAACAGGAAAACAAAAATGCACTGCTCCAACATACATCTTGTTATTCTAAATTTTTATTTTTTCATGATAAATGGAGGATGGCATTTTGATTCATGTCAGTGCCATGGGTATCGGTCCTAAAATGGAGGACAAAATGGAGGACTAAGGAATATAAGAATTATGAGATCTTAATATTATGATGGACTTAGAAAATTCTAAATGTTTGACCGAAGTCATGATAGATGAGGGGCATGACATCTTGTTCAGGAGTTTGACATTTACTTGTTGATCTGAAGGCTCAAGACATGACAAGTGGCTTGACGACACGAAGGCTGATGATAGTTACAATTCCATCCAACAGTACAAGATGTGATACGTGGCGTGACGATCCAGAGATCCACGACAATTATTCTCCAGATCCAAGGGTTGACAAGATGACACGCGATATTAAGATTCCGAAGTTTGCAATAGTTACTTGAAAATCTTAGGGTCAACTATATGACAAGTGGTTTGCTAGATTGAAGGCACATGGACAAGTGAAGCACTACGTTTCGAAGGCTTCTCATCAGGAAGCATAATTTGGATTCAAAGGCTGTGACGCAAGGACGCCAAAAGGCGGTTACGTAACTATCGAAGCTTAGTTTTCTGAATAAGTAGAACCCATCAGGCACAAAATTTCTTAAGTTCCTAGGATCACATTGCAACACTCTCACACGCTCGTCCCACGCCTCCAATGGCATTATAGAGCACGAGAAAAACCAAATACATATCCTGAACTTCACCATTTTCTTTTCTCTTTTAGATTAGACACGCTTTTCTTTTCCTTTTCTTAGATTTTATTGTCTTTGTAATTTCATCAATTCAAACTTGTCTATAAGACATTATTTCATACAATTAAGTTTCTATACACAAGTAATTGTACTCATACCTTTGGAACCAAAACTTAAGAAACATAAACACAACACATAATTATCAAGTTCTTAACAAATCTCTATTCTACTCCTCACTCTAGAACTAGAATAAAAACAATTAACTTGTAAGCAAAAGTCATACATTGACATTGATAGCAGAATTTGTTGAGTAATTATGTATATTACTCATCAATTTTAGTTTCTATACATTTGCCTTTGTCCATATCCCTCTATAACTGAAATTGGAGTATAAACGTACGAAAGTCATATATATTGACAACTCTAGTGCCATCTGTCGAGAACATAGCANTATATATATATATATATATATATTTGGGCACTTCAAATGGAAGAAAGTCACCATGAAGCCAGTTTGCTTTAGAGATGCCAAGGTAAGATGGGATGCCAATTTGCAAGGTGTTAGAGTGCCAAGGCAAGATGAGATGCGAATTGATGATTACTAGAATGCTTTATATGACGAATTAAATCAACTTGATGAAGAAAGGTTACCAGCTTTAGACAAAGTCATATAACAAAAAGAAGTAATGACACGAGTCTATAATCGTCAAGATAGGGCAAAAAAATTTGTCATGGGTGGGTGATTTGGTTTGGAAAACTGTTTTACCTATGGAAAAGAAGTCTAAGACTTTTGGAAAATGGTCCCTAATAGGAAGGTCCATTCAAAATTGACAAAGTATTTTCAAGAAATGCTTACAAAATTGTTAATGTCAATTTAGGACAAAGAATCTCATCAATTATTGAGAAATATCTAAATCATTATAAGCCTTCGCTTCATGAAATAAAAATTGGAAGGTAAGAAGTAACAAATATTATTAAGTAAGAATTAATAGTTAATATTAAGCAATAAGCCTTTAACGGCATTTTCATTTCATTACAAAAAAATTATAAAAATACTAAAAAGACAATAAAGAAGTTTGAGTGCATGGTTAGCTATGACTACTCAATTTTAAAATTTGCAAGAGACTCCTTAAACTTGATGGGTTCAGAGCACTTCCTCCCCTGCTTCTGCTGCTTGTGTCGCCTCTGGGCCTCTGGGAGAGCCTCTTCAAGTTCTTTCTTGATGGAGCATTGATGATTGATTCTTTGTTCGACATTCATTCTTCTAGATCAAGGCGCCCAAATTCCCTTGCTTCTGTTGAAGCTCCACTAACTGACACTCTAATTCTTGGATGTCAATATCCATCTCCGTGTAGTGAGCCCGAGCCTTTTCAACTGAATCTGATAGTTGACTACAAGGTTGTCAAACTTGAGGGTTTAAGTAAACTTGTAATATCTCAGAAATTCGACTCGTAAACTCATAAGAGTTTACATACGTAAAAAAAAATGTTATACGCAATATGATTAGAAACTACATATGATTAAATGTTGTATTTATAATTGACCTTGAATAATGTTTACTTTAAAATAAAATAAATGAAAAAAAATCATAAAATATACCTTAACATACATTACTTTATAGTTCAATTAAACATAGCTCAATTATGATAAATATATTGAATTAGCTTAATAAACTCAGTAAATATTATCTTACATAAACAAAGTCAATTAAGTATCTAAAAAAGTTGTCAAATTTGTACATTTTGAGGTAAACTTGTTAACTCGTAGGTAGATTTTAACTCGTAAACTCGCTTGTAAAATCGAGAGTTTACTTAAACTCGTACAAGTTTACCAAAAAGAGTTTACATGAGTGTTAACTCATTTTGTGTTATAGAATTATAAACTTGTAAGAGTTTACGAGTCAACTAAGAGTTTAACAAACATAGTTGACTATGGGCAGCCCTCATATTATTAATTTTTGTCTCTGTACTCTCGATTATCGACTTGTACATCTACAGAGAAGTGATGGCTCATGGGCACCCAGGAACTTAGCATTGAACACATGGTAGAAGCTCCTCATATTGTTCACTAAATGAGTGAGGGAAGTCGGCTTGTAAGCACCCTCTAGTTGACACAAACTTGCATTGAAATTCTCTTGCAGCTTGTTGTCAACAACTAGCAAATCTAGTGGGAAGCTGATGACGTCTATCAATGTGTTCATCACAGAAGTGAGGAACCCAAATTGGGTGTTAAATGAGGGCCAATGATATGACAAGTGGTTCGCTGGATTGATGGCGCGTGGGCAAGTGAAGCTCAGCCTTTTGAAGGATTTTTGTTAGGAAGCATAATATGGCATCTAGGATTCAAATTCAAAGGCTCCAACATAAGGGCACCAAAAGATGGTTACGTAATAGAACCCATCAGGCACAGAATTTTTTAAGTTCCTAGGATCACACACTTGCAACACTCTCACGCACTTGGCCCACACTCCAATGGCATAACAGAGCACAACAAAAGCCAAGTGCACTTCATTTCACCCTTTTCTTTTCTCTTTTAGATTAGAAACCATTTTCTTTTCCTTTTCTTAGGATTTTCTTTTGTCTTTGTAGTTCCACTACTTCAAACCTATCTTTAAGACATTATTTTCTGCAATTAAGTTTTTATACACAAGTGTTCGCAAGTAATTCGTAAAGGGTACGAGGTTACCTGAATGGTAACAGAGGCGCCTTGGCGGAAGCTTTAAGTCTGAGGGCGAAGGCTCCGAGCAGGTTCGGAGGTCTGAACGAAAGCTCCGAGTGGGTTCGGAGGCCTGGGCGAAAGCTCCAAGCAGGGTCGGAGGTCTAGACGAGGGCTCTGATCGGGTTCAGGGGCTCGGACGAAAGCTCCAAGCTGGTTCCTTTCGAAGAGAGTGCGGCGGCGGGGTGTACCTGCAGAGGCACTCCGATGATCAAGTAAGCACAGGGATTAGGAGAGTTCTCTAAGAGGAGAGTGAGAGGTACCTGATGACCTGAGGGGTCGTGTACTTTTATAAGTGAGCTTAGAGTGCAAAGATAGAGGTAAGATAGAGATAAAGCGATGGGGGTTTGTCTATCCGCTCCCTGGTTTATCTTTTCCTGCTTATCTAGGAGTCGGTTGCAGACTGGGAAGGAGAGGTCGTCGCTACCTCCTCTTAGCCTTGTTGGGCCGGAGTTCGGAGCCTTTGGGCCTACGACCTTGTCCTCCTCTAAGTGCCATGAGGCTCCCTCTTTTTGGGCCGGTCTGACTAGGTGGGGAGAGCCTCGTCTGCTCCTTAGTGGGTTGAACCCTTCGGGCCTTTTAGGGGAGGCGAGCCCCTCTCCCTCTTAGAGGGTTAGAGCTCTCCGACCCTAGTTTTTAGCCCGTAACATTGTCGTAACAACAAGTAATTATACTCATAACTCTGAAACTAAAACTTAATCAAACATGAAACATAAATACAACTCTTAATTTTCAAGTTCTTAATAAATTTCTATTCTACTCCTTACTCTGGAACTAGAACTTGAATAAAAACAATTAAGTTTAAGAAAAAGTCATACA
>QANU01074999.1:44064-97046 GCA_003254905.1 Nissolia schottii | reverse complement strand
AACAAGTCACTTGTTATGAAAGATCCCTCAACAAAATGAAAAATATCAAATGAACTACACAAAGCACAACCCTGGGATGCTAGAGCTGTAAAACAACACGAGACAGCTGGAATGACATTAGCTTGAAGAGCTGTGATACATCGATGTATATAAGTAAAGAGAAGAATAAGAATGAGCAAAGGTCAACAGAAAGAATGGACCAGAATTCCAGAGAGAAAAGGCGAAAAGAACCTCAAGCATAACAATTCACTAACTAGTCACTGATGAAATCACTCACATATTTATACTCTCAACTATTATTGTATCAAGCTGGTTGGAATATTGCATGACTAGGAAGGAGAGACTGTCAGGACGAGCATTAGCGAAAATTTCCATAAAAGCAATAATTGACAGAACAATATTTGGAGGCCTTGAACAATAAAGAAAATGTTGGAGATCCAAAAGAAACTTAAAAATTGAAACCAAGTTTCACATATATCATAGCCAATAGCCATGCAAAATTTATCATTGGCGTGACTCTTCAGTGAGATATGGAGTTTACTAGGTATGATTCATGATAGAAGGTTGATAGGAATCACAGCCTAACATTCATCACTATATGTAATAGTACTGGTCTAATAGCGCAGATGAAATGCTTTAGCGCTAGGCATATTGATATTGATATTTGTATAAACAAATAAATACAATTTACTTTTACAAAGAACACTAAAAGCTATCCTATGACTCCTATTGTTCCAATTTCATGGCTTTATTTTCACGTATAACATCTAAGTATTTCTCTATTTTCAACGCCGCACATTAATAACATGACAATTACACTTTCCAATGCCACATAAAAATCACATGCATAACCTTTAACACACTTTAGTTAACACCACTCATATAACCAACACTCCATATTGGAAGACGCTATTGGCGATCTCCATTCCAACACTCCATAAGCATTTGCAGGCACAAGGCAACTGAATCTAAATCATACTTTTCTGAACCTTGTATAAAATACATAATGAGAATGAGTAACAACAATGTAACTTAATTTAAGAAAAAAATCTCGGGGACAAAGTGCTCACCCCTTGCATTTTTCTTAAGGGTTTTATGGTACGTAATGGCGTAAAAGGCGACATGTAAGACAAACAAGGAAGATCTGGCCATCAAATGTCAAGCCAATTTCCTAGTTATGTCTGCGCCACCAAAATCAAAATTTAGGCAACCTCGAACTTCCCTGAAATTATCCATGACAGGATGTCTTCTGAATTCATCAAGGTCTAGGCTGAGGCAATACTGGTATAGTAGTAATAGTAAAACCTTCAAAAAAATGCAAAGAATGACAAGAACTTGTGCTAAATCCTTCCAAGTGTGCTCCAACAAGAGCTATTGCCCTTCAGAAGACAGCACTAGGAATACTCTGCAAGAATGCAGCCCTTGTGACATGATCGGTTGCAAAGTGTCCTAATACTGCAATGGTAGCTGTACTACTTCCAAACTTCTCAATTCCCCTGGAAATCATACACGTGTGGCTGGCCTCTACAGCTACTATTACATTTCCACCAAGTAGTGGTGCAATGGTTTCGGCTATCTGCCTCGTAAGCCTTTCCTGAACCTGGAGCTTGAAACCATAAAAATGTACTATTGACTGCAGAAGGGATTTACCAATGCGATTAAATCCTTCTGAAAGGGAGTATCCTATGTGAACAACACCATGAAATGGAAGTAAATGATGCTCACATTGTGACCAAAAGGGCAAGTTCAGCTCAGAGTATATTTGTTTGTCATTAAAGTTCACCTCCACATTGGCATTCGAAGAATGTATGCCACCCAAAAGCGAACCATTCAGCTTCACATTGATGTCGATGCTTCGGAAGTTCAATAGCCATTTCACGAATCGACTAGGAGTCCCCGCAAGCTCCTTCCTTGTCAGATCTTCTCCCAATGATTTTAGAATTGAAGACATAGCTGTGACCATTGTGGGATTGAGTGGTCCAATTTCGGAGGAAACTTTAGCAGAAAGAGAAGACAGAGATGGACACCAGCCTTGATCGGATGATCCCCTAAGATGATTTTTTTCAGTATCTATACCTCTAAATTTAAGAAAGCTTAAGAAATCAGCCCATACATCTGCATTTTTGTTTTCGAAAACCCCAGAACCTGAAGAAACAATGGTCTTCACCCACCTTTGGTGATTTGACTCAAGAAGGATTGATTCTAAATCTGGAAAGTGGATATGAGTACATTGAAGTATGATAGCTACACCTGCCGGCTTTATTCCCTGATGCAAAGCTGAACACACCTCATCTGCCAAGCGCTGAGGCTCTTGGAGTCGTTTAGCAAATACATCAGTCACACGAGAGAGCTTGCTTAAACCGACAACTCTCTGGCCAGAAGGGACATAACCCACGTGACACTTAACCTGGAAAGGCAGCAAGCATGACTCACAATAGGAAAATTGGTCAAGATCACGTACTATCACGAGTCCACCTGTGCCCCCTGCATGACCAATTCTGCTATTATCTGGACCAGCTTCGGGAAATAAAGCACCGTCGACAATGTCATTTACTTTCTGTCTGTAGCCTGGAAGGAAGAAGATCAATTTCGACAAGATTGGCAATAATATTATTCAAGAAAATATGACAACCATTAATTTTGTACAATGTTAAACTGACATACTCACAGAGAGAAACTATGTAAAATGACCAAACATTTAAAGCAAGAAACCACAAAGGGAGGCAGAGAGAAAACAGTGTTGAATGTATTAATGAAGTACTACTTATTCAACCATACAAATAAAATATAAATAATAATCATTATGTCTAATTTTAACTTAGCCATAGCTTATCCACATTCCATCCAAGGTGCATAAAAAGGAACATATTTAATTTTAGAGTAACCTCAATCCTTCTTGCTCCTTCAAGTTGAGACTATAAAAAAAAAAGAGGGAAAAAAAATATCCAAACATGTTGAATTAAATTCACCTGAGGTTATGGTTGACAAATACCTTTACTGTCATCTTTGGCTACTACAATATATAACAGCTAATGCAATAAACTTCAATATGGTGGCAAATGCCCAGGAATAAAAACTTAATTCTTGCGTGTTTTTATTCTTCAGTGGAAGAAATGGAAAATAAATGTCAAAAACCTTCTCATATGAATCCACCTAATTGATATAGGACTTCTCACTATTGCATCACCTTCCCTCCCTATCATTCTATTAAACATGCAAGAGATACAACATCAATGGGTACTAAAGGCCTCTCAACAGCAGCAGCAGAACAGAAAAGGAACGCAAAAGGATTAAAAGGGACCGGACCATCGGAAAATGATTCTAGTAACTGCCTCAAAGGGGAATGAAGCTGCCCCTTTGACCGGATATTATTTCCTCAAAACAGATGCAATATTAGACAAATGGCTAGGTTCCTGAAAACTATGGTTAAAAAAATTTCCTTGGAATACTTACATTTATTATTATCCAAAAAAGAAATAAATAAAAAGATGAATTCCCATAACTGCAATCATATTTCTTTTCTCTTAATTTGTCCTTCTGCAGTAGAAGGTTCAATTAGCTCAAAACCGTTGAAAGATGGATAAGTAGTACCATATAGATCCCCCAACTAAGACGAATGACATCAGATCCAAATTTAGATGCTAGACCAAACAGAATCCTGTAAATTAAAAAAGATTGGACAGCAAGGACAGAAAAAAATGTAGACTGTAGAATAAACTACCAATTTAGTCCTCTAAAAGGAAGTGACATTAATTTAGTCCTCCAAAGAGACATCAAATAAGTTCTCCAAAGATATAACTAACACCAAGTTAGTTCTCCAAAAACTTATAACACCGAATAAATCCTCCAAAGATTTCAAGATAAGTCAAGTTAGTCCTGCCATAGTGAAAAATCATGACACATACGCCTCACAGATTGTAGTGAATAGGAGACTGAATTTCATGGCAAGACGAGTTGTCACTTAAATCATGTCAGTTGCGTGTATTTTTGGATGATCAAATCGGCAGTTTAGCCCATAAAGAGAAAGAAAAGA
Source organism: Nissolia schottii (assembly GCA_003254905.1). Classification (NCBI taxonomy): domain Eukaryota; kingdom Viridiplantae; phylum Streptophyta; class Magnoliopsida; order Fabales; family Fabaceae; genus Nissolia; species Nissolia schottii. The sequence continues at coordinate 93,013 of QANU01074999.1, read as the reverse complement.
AAAAAGAGTATAACACCCATCACCATTCACCATCTTAGATCTGAACATTCAGTAACGCGGGACAAAGGAACAAAGCAATATTAGTGTCAAATGAGAATTGCAACTACTTGATAGAAACATGTCCTTCTCAGAAAACTAGCAATAACTACACGTTAAGAAGTTTTCTTGACATGATTAACAGATTACTATAAAACTAAGAGTAAATAAAGACATAGTTCAAGTCACCTCTGGTTCCTTCACGGAGTGCCTTGGCAACACGAAGTGGTGTCTTCCTGAGACCTTCCCTGTTTACATCTTCCCCAAGGCCTTGCAACAGAACCACCACAGCATCTTCAATGACACCTATTTGTTCTTCCTCAAAACCAACTTCACCCCCACACCCAAATCCAACACTCACTCCGTTTACAAGCTCACCATTCAAATGGCCCTCATCGAAACAGCCCATTGAAAATGCCTAAAATCTCAATATCTCAACCCCGACAAATAATACAAAGATCAAAACCCAGTTGGAGCCTCAGAAGAAATGAAGAGTCTAACAGAACAACCACCCAGAAAATGAATCCGAATATCCAGAACAAGACCAACGATATTAGAGAACACAGAGATCACAAATAAAAGAGGGTCTCAAAGACCGGTCTCATTAACAGAAGGGATTTAAGAACAAACAAACAAACAATCCGTGAGAAAACAGAGGAAAAAGTGTGCAATGGAAAAGAAAGGGGAAAATATAAAAATAAAAATAAAAAAGATGAGTGGGTTTCGTGGGGTTAAACGTTGATTAGTCTTGGAATGCGTGGATCCTCTCGTCTCTGGGATTTTGCTCCGTAATGAAGTGTAATCAAAATTGCAAAAGGAGTACCCCCCACCCACCAATGGAAGATAGTGCATGTGGATGCGTTGGATATGTTGTGTGTGGTGTTGTGGGTTGATTTACATACATGGAGACGGTGCCAAGGAAATGTAGATGCTGATATTGGAGGGAGGAACGGTAGAGATGTTTATGGTGCGTTTTAGTAATCTCTTTTGTATTTTATTTTTGGTTAAATATGTTTTTAGTTTTTATAAAATTAAAAAGTTTGTGTTTAGTTTCTGCAAAATTTTTCGTTAGGAATTAGTTCTCCTAAAAATAAATTTGTTTGATTTTAGTTCCTATCATTAAGAAGAGACGGTATTCACTGATGTTTTCGTTAAATGTGTCACGTGACAAACACTTGACCACCACGCACCCAAAACAGACTCACTCATTCCTTGTAAACCTGACCCAGTTTCTTTAAAAATAATTAAAAAAACAAATAATCTCTCTCAGAACCCTAATCCCAAATTGGTTCCACTCTCCATTATTCTCTGTCGACGAAATTGCAGGTTCTCTTTCTCGCCACAGCAACCACCGCCACGTTATCACCTCCATCTCCAACAACCTCTAACCTCAAGGCCATCATCCTCGACTTCTTTACCTACAACTTTGCCACCCTTGACTTCCCCACCTACTTCTACTACATTTCTAGAGCTTCCATGTTCTCTCTCCTCCTCCATTTCCCAACCATTCACGAAACCACAACCAAATTCGTTAAAGACCTTCCCTTGAACATTCAAAAATTGATTTTTTTTAATTCTTAAAATTATAAATTGTACGTTAAGTTAATTTTTAATTTCATTATCATTTATTGATTGTCATGTTTTCTTTGGAAATCATGTTAAATGAGGCAATAAAAATTAATTGAGGCAACAAATGAAATTGTAGTATAACTTGAGATTGAAAATGTGGTTGTGGGTAAATTTTAGTTCTTATCACAACTTCATTTGCAATCGCAAGTGTTATCACAACTCATTTATAGCATTAATTGTTGTCATAATCTCATTTAATGTGATAAATCAACAAAAATGTGACGACATAGTAATGATAATGAACTAAATGATTAAGTTGATTTACAACTTGCAATTACAGTAATTTTAAATTCTAAGGACCAAAGTAACTCAAGTTTACAATTTTAAAGATCAAAATGAGCATTAACTTTTAAAAAAAAAATCTTCTTCCAACACAATTCTAACTAGGGATAACAATTGGTAATGTCGGGTAGGGCTTTAGTTTAACCCAACCATACCCTCAACCTATTGAATAAAAAAAACCTACTCTACCCTAACCATTGGATTTATAAATATAAACTTTAATCCTACTCATTGAAAAAATATTTAAACCTCCACTCCACCCTACCATATTCATTCCTTTCAAGAAAATGTTTTTATATTTACGTAATATCAGTGTCGACTATAAAAAAAAAAAAGTTACTGCAAATACCAATATAATTTAAACTAACAACTATAAAATCCAAAAAAATTAAATTAAACTAACCATTTTATCACAACAAAATCATAAATGAAATTAAATACTATAATCTCTAGTCATAATAATTGTAACATTTCGATTTTTTCCCTTACAAAGATTTCGCGTAACTAATAATTTCGCGTAATTAAAGTGTACTTGAGACTGTTATTTGGACTGAAAATTTAAATATAAAGGGTTCCTCATCCAAGATTCCAGTCAAAATAGTGGTTTCGTAAGCTCACAGAGATTTCGCGGGACTCGGATCGATTTTTGATCGATACCGAAGTTTTGTCAGGTCCCAAAGGTTTCCATAAAATATACTCTTACAGAGATATGTTAACGAATACCTCAACCTGCATACCATCTTGACCAGGAAAATTAGTAGATCGCGACTATGTGTTCAGAATATTTTTAGGATATCCGTACACGAGCGATTAACGACCAAACGTATCAAACATGATCGAAATTATACCCGACCAAAACTAATCTTATTCTCTGCCTTCGGTGGCAGGGATAAGTACTATATATATATATATTATATAATAATAATATAGTATTATAATAATAATAATAATAATAGAATAACATTAAAACTTAAACAGTGAGGCGGTGGGCTTAGCTATAAATAGCCAAGGCCACCGAGCTCACTTTACATATATTTTTCTTTCACTTTGCCTATTTTCGGTTCCAGTTGGGCACTCTGCAGTTACGCTGCCAGATTCAGAAAAATCAAAGGATCACACCTACGTTTCCCATAAATTATCCACATCAACCTGATCAACTCAGAGTTGGCTTAGGAAATGGGTAATCCGACCACCACTGTCTATGTGGTTTTCTATGCTATTATTTGTGTGTATTTTTTAGAAAGTAACTTAGGAAATATTATGTGGAAAATATAAAGATCATGTTGTGAAGATTTTTCGTAGTTTTACTGTTAGAAAAGTATAATTGTACTTGTTGGAACATATGGAAAGTATAAATATGTTTACAGTGAAGAAACTATGGGAAATATGCAAGAAACAACGCTACGGATGAGTTTAAGGGAAGGTCATTCGAATGACCTAGCATTGTCATTCGAATGACCTTGAAATTTACTCACCCTAGGGCATTTTTATCAGGTCATTCGAATGATCTAGCCCTGGTCATTCAAATGATCAAGGTTAGGTCATTCGACTGACACATTATTTTCACGAATTGAGAGTTAAATTTCATTCGAATGACTAAGCTATGTCATTTGAATGACCATTAAAAACTTAAGATTTTAGTTTTCCTACATGTTCCAACAAGCATAGAAACTTAGAAAATTATATATGGGAGTAACTGTAACTTTATTGTACTCATGTAAGTCTGCATCATGAGGAACGGGTTGTCAATAGAGGGATAGGACAACCTTAGATAACTAGAGAAATTATCACCTAACTATGTCAAGTTCATAATTGAACATAGGGAACATGTGTAAATTCTAAGAAACAGATAGTTATGAGTTTGGAGAGGTAGTACGAGTAAATGGTGACAGACAGTTGTTGAAAGATTTTTGCAATGGTTTCACACTCTCGTCAATTTAATATATCCTTCTTACAGCTTTCAGATTCACGAAGAAGCCAATTGCAGTATAGACGAGTATAATCGTATCAACAGGGATTGTGTTTAAAACAAATATCTTGGAGTTGAAATATTTTAAATGATGGGAAGTGATTTGGTTTGGATAAAGAAATTAATGATGAATCAATTGCAATTAAAGTAAAGTATAAAATGATAATGATCTTAAGTTTAGGCAGGTAAAGAAGTATGTTGGGATTTGAATTGCAATATTACCTCAATGTAACCATTAACTTAGTTAATATGATCTATGAATTCTTTTGATTCTATTGCCACCAGTTCTTAACTTAATCATCTCGTTAGAGCATGTTAAGATCACAATTTCCTTTATTACGTTGTCAATTGTTTTGCACAAACTTAACAAAGTACCTTGATGTTAATGCAGGTGTTAAAGCGATTAGTTCTTGGTTTCCAGTTGTGGCGGTTAAGAACTAAATGAATTGATCTAGGTCAGATTAAATGATGGTAACTTACTGATGAAAGCCTTTTTAACCACCTTCTAAGATCTTGACACAGCTTAGGTTTTGTCACAACTATGCCAAGCTTGTAGAAAGCTTCTATGCGCTTTTGTCGTTCAAATTAAATATATACCTACTTTACGGCTTTCAGATTCCAAAGGAATCCAATTGCAGTATAGTCGGGTATAGTCGAATCCACAGAGAGTTGCAAAAATATCGTTCTTGAGTTCGTCTAATTAAACAATGGAGTGAAGGATTTGATATTTGTTTGATAATTAAAATAAGTAAATAAACAACATAAAAGTAAATAGGGAACAAATCAGAGGTAGTTCTGGAGCTTGTTGGGAATTTTAATCACATCATAGTTTCATGCATCCAATTACTTGTTACATAGAACTATCAATTGATTGCCCGCCACCAGTTCTTAACTTGTCATCACTTTCGCGCATGATCACAAGATCACAGGTTTCCCTTGTTAAACTGTCACTTTCGCACACAAGCTTAACAAAGTACTCCAGCATTAATCCAGATGTTAAAACGGCTAATCTTTATTCCAATTATGGCAACAAGATTAGATGAAATGGTTTAGTTCCGACTCTAATGATTGTAACTTTCGTTCACAATGTTCAAGTCTAGAATCTAGTTAAGCATAATGATGTTGATCTTAACTTGGTTATGATTTAATTAGTATAACTGTCGTTCATACAACTAAATCCCAAATCAAGAATCAAGACATTAAACAAAGACTAGCATTAAGCATAAAACCATTCAAGCAAATCATAAGAAAAGGATAGATTCATATGTAATAGTTACATGGATACAAGCAAACTACAATAATGACCAAAATCCCAACAAAAAGAGGATTAGGAATCCATCTTACAAGAGTATCTCGGAGGCAAGGTTTAGGCACTTACCATGACATGTACTCACGCTATCATGGCCATGGCTTCGCCAAGCTTCCTCGATCTCCGGCTCCTTCACAAGCCCCGTCTTTGTTCCTAACCTAACCTAAAATAAACTAAGCTTTAAAATGGAACAAAATGTGTAAAAGAATGAAGTTGAGGGGGGAAGAAAAGATGGTTTCAAATGTGCCTCAGCCTCCCTATTTATAGGCAAAGCTTGGGGTCCTTCGCTCAGCGATTTTGATATCATCGTTGAGCGGTTAACTTGTTATCGCTGAGCGGCGGCGCTTAATCGCTGAGCGGTTGTACTTTTACGCAAAGTAATAAATGCGCGGCAGCTTTTGCAGGGCGGCGCTGACATGGCATGGCGGCGCTGACGTGGCATGGCGGCGCCAGGCTGGCTCCAGCTAGCGCAATAAATGCGCCGCGTACAAGTTGCTGCCGACGTACTTTCGCTCAGCGGTACAGGTACCGCCGCTGAGCGATACTCCTTTTATCGCTGGGCGAATCTATCTTCATCGCTGAGCGATTACTTGTCTTGCGCTGAGCGATTACTTGTATTTCGCTGAGCGATGTTTGCACCTGATTGCTTCGTTTAAGCTCTTTTCTTCTTTTGCCTTTTTCTTCCATTCTTTAATGGGATTATTCTTCAATTAAACTGCTCGCATCCATCTTCAAAATATATTAGAAACCTACAAAATAAGGGGAATTCATTAGATAGATCTTTAAAATCTAAGTAATGAAATGCCTTTTAAAATGATCAAAATTGCGTATTTTGGGCATTTAACACTCCCCCTGACTTAAAACCTTGTTTATCTTCAAACAAGAGGTAGTAGAATCATTTTACAAGGGATCTATACTTATGAACAATCGGTTAATGCAATGAATTGAAAAGTTTTAGACAGTTTAAGCTTGAGACCATGTGAAACATAAAAGAACCTGAACAAGTCAAATGCACAATTACTTGAATGGCATAAACAATTCACTCTATCCAATGTCTTTTCCACCAAGGAAATATTCTTTATGCACACAATGGTCAGTGGACCAATTTGGGTTAAGTGTTTGCGCTCCATATCACCATTGAATCTAACAATTTAAATTTGTTACCTGTCTCATCATTCAATGCAAGAGTGTGGTCATGCAAGGATCACAAAGGACTTTTAAGGGTTGTAATGGGGCCAGGCTACAAAGAACATTGGTTTTTCTGGATATGCAAATATGAATCAAGAGAGCATTAAAGACCAACTTCTTTTGTGCCCTTTTCTTCTCTTTGTTTCTTTACCCTTTTTCTCCTGATTTTTCTTTTTCCTCTATCCCTTTTTCTTTTTCTTCTTTTTGTTTTGGGATAGAATGTGTTGTTTTTCACTTCTTGCTTTTGTTCCTTTTAGTTTGACTTTTGTACATCCCACTTTTACTCATCCTTGTCTCCCCCTGACTTTGATTTTTGCACATAATCCAATTTTTGAATGCTTTCTTAATTCCGGTTATTAAGGGATAGCATTGTTTTTCTTTTTAAGGCTCGGGGACTATGAACAAAAATTTTCTCATGTTAGGCTCAATGGGGTAACAAAGGATATTCCTAACTAAGGGTAGGCTTTATTTGGCCAAGTGGATTTTAAATCTAAAGAACAAAATGCCTTAATCATCTCCTATTATTTCCATGCAATTATCAAAATTAGAGACTCAAACAAATTCAATTGTGCAAAACAATGGTGATTCTCTCTTTCTCACTAAGTGTATGGCTCACTCCCTTACATGGTTAGGGTTTATTTCCTTGATTTCAAAACATCTTCAAGGTTATGTTTATGCAAACAAGTAGATATACGCATATTAACATGTTCATGGTATCTATGTATGAATCACTAAAGTCTATTGTGGATACTGAAACAATTCAATTCATGATATATGTGTTCATGCATCAAACCAAGTAAAATAACTACTACTTTGTTTTTAAACAAACAAGTCTTAATCACATAATCTAATTAAGGAAATTAATTAAATAAGGTGCTAGAAAATTAAAATGCTCCCTGTTCATGGTGAATTTCTTGAAGTAGCCTTGGTGATGTAGCCTCCTCTTTTTGTAAGCTACTTCATCTTGCTTCAATGTTTTGAGGAGACAGAGGCTCATCCTCCTTGAGGAATCATGCTCTTCGTCCTCCAGAAATGTGTCTCTCTTTTGATGTTAGGGATCTTCATTGGTTGTTCTCCGGCCTGCAAAAACAATCAAAGAAAATTTCCTTTCTTCCAAGTAGCATTAGAGACATCATGTTTTTATTTTGAATCCTTGTTGTAGACAGAATTCCCTACAATTGCGGACAGAACTTCCCGCTTAAGTGGTCAGAAGTTCCCACTTGTGTGGACAGAATTTCCCACTTATTGTGGACAGAATTTCCCACAATGATTTATGGATTCAAAATAAACATTTCATTGATCTTAAGGTGCTTTTAGAAAAGATTCTTTTCTTTAAAATTTCGTTTTATTTTTTAAACAAATAAGAATCCTTTTTCAATTAACTCATGTGCACCTTTCGCAAACAATTGCTTTAAAAGGTTTAAAATCTGTCATTAGGTTTAGAAGTAAAAAATGCTTCAAGTTTAACTTAATTAAAAAGGATTAGCATTTTCAAATTTTAAACCTAATTGCAAGATTTAGAAAACCTTTATTTCTTTTTCACCATATTTTATAAAAAATGTTCTTAACACCTTAAATTAATTAACCTTCAAAATTAATAAACTTCTAATTAATAAAAACTTACAGAACTCTAGGTTGCCTCCCAGACAGCGCTTTGTTTTACGTCGTTAGCCCGATGCATTTTTTCCTTCTAGCTCCATGCTTCATCATCAATCCTCCCCTCATGGCAAGAGTCCTTAGGGTTCAGCTCCAGATTGGCCGTAAATCTTTTCTTTTTCAGCTCCGCCATATCATTAGCCAATTGTTCCAATTGTGTCTCCAAATTCCCAATAGAGGCTTCGTTGTTCTTTTGATTAATCATTGATTGTTGCATAAATTGATTAAACGTTTCCTCTATTTTGGAATTCGGATACACGGGAGGCTGGTTCTGATATGGGCGAGGTGGTTGGTACGACGGTTGTGGAGCCTTAAATGAGGGTCCAGGCTCTTGTCTCCATGGCTGATTGAAATTTTGATTCGGCCCCCTTTGGAAATTATTTTGATAGGGTGGCCGCGGCTAGTTTTCAAGGAAGTGAACCTCTTCTTCCCTGAAATGACAAACACTGGACGGGTGATCGCCATTACAAATTTCACATAAAAATACCTGTTGCCTTTTTGCTTCACGGGCCTCTCTAATTTGCTTTGGCAACTCGCTTAGGGCTTTCTTCAACTCGTCCACCTGTTGTTGGAGTTGCTTGTGTTGGGCAAGGATGGTATCGTTGGTTCCCAGTTCAAGCACTTCTCCTCTCCTAGGACCTCTATTGTACTGGCCTTGTTGGTCCGTCAAGGTCATGGAATCAATAATGGAGATAGCTTCCTCAGGAGTCTTGGACATTATTTGTCCACCGGCAGCAGCATCAAGCATTAGTTTGTGCTGTTGTTGGAGTCCGTTGCGGAAGATATGGATTTGTGTGCGCGCATCGAACCCATGATTCGGGCACTTTCTCAGCATGGATTTGTATCGTTCCCAGGCTTCACAGAGACTTTCTCCTGGAGCCTGCACAAATGTAGCAATTGCAGTTTTCAAATCCATAAATTTAGACTGGGAAAAGTACCTGGCACAAAACTTTTCCTCCAACTGATCCCAATTTGACAGAATATGTTGTGGTTGGTCAAGTAACCACTCTTTAGCCTTTCCAATCAGTGTCAGGGGAAACATCCTTAAAAAGATGGATTCTTCATCGGCCTCGGACATTCCCGCGGTCCCACAGAGTTCATAGAATTTCGTCAGATGAGCATACGGATCCTCATGATCCAAACCTGCGAAAGGGTTAGCATATAATAATTGAACCAAACCAGGTTGCATCTGAGGTTGTCTTTGTGTTCCAGTGGTTCTGCTCATCTTTATAATGTTTCTAGGGGTAAAGTTAACAAAACCCCTATTATCACTGGCTCCTGTTGCGTTGCCAGTTCCAGTATTATCACCAGCTCCAGTTGTTTCAGCCATGGTCTCTTCTTGATTTGTTGAAGAAGTTGATGATGAAATTGTCTCTTGCTCCTCTCTTTGTCTGGCTAAGTGCTTTTTCTTCTTTTTCCTCTTTCTCCTCGAAGTAGCTTCAATTTCAGGGTCAAACAACAATTGTTCTTTTGAAGTCTTACCTCGCAATTGCTAAGAAAAATTCACACTAGCCAAATAAGATTAGAACAATAGAGTTCACAAAATAACAAAATAGTTTATAAAATAACGAAAATAAAGACTATACAATATTTTACAAATATTCACAATTGTTTAATTAAACAAAACTCAAGCAATGTATTTTTGACGCAACTCCCCGGTAACGGCGCCAAATTTGATGAAAGCCTTTTTAATCACCTTCTAAGATCTTGACACAGCTTAGGTTTTGTCACAACTATGCCAAGCTCGAGAAAGCTTCTATGCGCTTTTGTCGTTCAAATTAAATATATACCTACTTTACGGCTTTCAGATTCCAAAGGAATCCAATTGCAGTATAGTCGGGTATAGTCGAATCCACAGAGAGTTGTAAAAATATCGTTCTTGAGTTCGTCTAATTAAACAATGGAGTGAAGGATTTGATATTTGTTTGATAATTAAAATAAGTAAATAAACAACATAAAAGTAAATAGGGAACAAATCAGAGGTAGTTCCGGAGCTTGTTGGGAATTTTAATCACATCATAGTTTCATGCATCCAGTTACTTGTTACATAGAACTATCAATTGATTGCCCGCCACCAGTTCTTAACTTGTCATCACTTTCGCGCATGACAAGATCACAGGTTTCCCTTGTTAAACTGTCACTTTCGCACACAAGCTTAACAAAGTACGCCAGCATTAATCCAAATGTTAAAACGGCTAATCTTTATTCCAATTATGGCAACAAGATTAGATGACATGGTTTAGTTCCGACTCTAATGATTGTAACTCTCGTTCACAACGTTCAAGTCTAGAATCTAGTTAAGCATAATGATGTTGATTTTAACTTGGTTATGATTTAATTAGTATAACTGTCGTTCATACAACTAAATCCCAAATCAAGAATCAAGACATTAAACAAAGACTAGCATTAAGCATAAAACCATTCAAGCAAATCATAAGAAAAGGATAGATTCATATGTAATAGTTACATGGATACAAGCAAACTATAACAATGACCAAAATCCCAACAAAAAGAGGATTAGGAATCCATCTTACAAGAGTATCTCGGAGGAAAGGTTTAGGTACTTACCATGACACGTACTCACGCTATCATGGCCATGGCTTTGCCAAGCTTCCTCGATCTCCGGCTCCTTCACAAGCCTCGTCTTTGTTTCTAACCTAACCTAAACTAAACTAAGCTTTAAAATGGAACAAAATGTGTAAAAGAATGAAGTTGAGGGGGGAAGAAGAGATGGTTTCAAATGTGCCTCGGCCTCCCTATTTATAGGCAGTTTAATCTAAGTAATTAAATGCCTTTTAAAATGATCAAAATTGCGTATTTTGGGCATTTAACACTTACGTCCACAACATTTAAACATTAAATCAAGCTTTAAGCATAGCAGTTTGATCTTAACTTGGTTTATAACTTACTTAGTATAGCTTACACTTAAACAAGTAAGTCTCAGGTTAAGAATCAAAGCACTAAACAAAAACTAGCATTAAGTGCAAGATCAATCATTAAAATCATAGGACTTCATAGAATCATATATGTAAGTCAAGATGGACACATTTAAGCAATACAACGCATCAAATCCCAACAAATAAGAAGTTAGCTATTCATTGTCATGAATAGATTACAAACTTACAGGGTTAAGAGCAATGGTAGGTTGAGAGAAGTGGTGAAATGCCTCCACACGTCCACCACGATTCACAACCGTTGGCAATTCGGCAGCACTTGCTTTAAGGAAAGCTTCTAAACCCTAACTTTCTACCTAATCCTAACTTAAGAATATGTGGAGAATGGAAGAAATGTGTGGAATGTAATGGGTGGAAGAGGGATTGGATGGATGGTCCTACATGCCTCAGCCTCCCCCTGTTTATAGGCAAAAATTGTGGTCCATCGCTCAGCGGTTTGGGTACAACCGCTGAGCGATAAAGTTCTTTTCGCTGAGCGGCGGAACACTTTTGCTGAGCGGCTGTACTTTTTACGCGGAGTAATAAATGCTCTGGCAGCTTTTGCAGGACGGCGTTGATGTGACAGGGCGGCGCCAGGCTGGCTCCAGCTGGCACAATAAATGCGCCGCGTGCAAGTTGGTCCTGGAGGTACAATCGCTCAGCGGTACAGGTACCACCGCTGAGTGGTTAGCCTGTTATCGCTGAGTGATATATGCTTAACCGCTAAGTGATTATGGTCTTGGCGCTGAACGATTCCTTATCATTCGCTGAGCGATACTTGTGCCTGATTTCTTCTTTTAAGCTCTTGTTCCATTTTTGCCCTTTTTCTCCATTCTTTTGAGATTATGCCTGCATCCATTTTCGAAAATATATTAGAAATCTACAAAAAATGGGGAATCTATTAGATAATTCTTTAAAAAGTTTGTAGATAAGTGCCATTTTGATAAGTCAAAATTGTACAAATTGGGCACTTATCACTCCCCCTGACTTAAGACCTTGTTTGTCCTCAAACAAGAGGTAGTAGAATTATTTTGCAAAAGATCAATGCTTATGAACAATCGGTTAATGCAATGAATTGAAATATTTCAAACAGTTCATGCTTGAGACCTTGTGAGACATCGAAGAACCTGAACAAGTCAAATGCACAATTACTCGAATAGCATAAGCAAATCACTCTATCAAATGTCTTTTCCACCAAGGAAATTATCATTTTCGTACACAATGGTCAGTGGACCAATTTAGGGGTGAGTGTTTGATGAAAGCCTTTTTAACCACTTTCTAAGATCTTGACACAGCTTAAGAGTTGTCACAACCATGCCAAGCTCGTTGAAAGCTTCTATGCGCTTTTGTCGTTCAAATTAAATATTTATATACATACCTACTTTACGGCTTTCAGATTCCAAAAGGAATCCAATTGCAGTATAGGGTATGGTCGATCCCACAGGGAGTTGTAAAAATACCATTCTTGAGTTCATTTAATTAAACAATGAGGTGAAAGATTTGTGATTTGATTTATATTTAAATAGACTAAATAAATAAAAGACAGGAAAATAAAATAGGAAACAAATCAGAGGTAGTTCCGGAGCTTGTTGGGAATTTTAATCACATCATAGTTTCATGCATCCAGTTACTTATTACATAGAACTATCGTTTGATTGCCCGCCATCAGTTCTTAACTTGTCATCACTTTCGCGCATGACAAGATCACAGGTTTCCCTTGTTAAACTGTCACTTTCGCACACTAGCTTAACAAGGTACGCCAGCATTAATCCAGATGTTAAAACGGCTAACCTTTATTCCAGTTACGGCAACAAGGTTAGATGAAATGATTTAGGTCAGACTCTAATGATTGTAACTTTCGTTCACAACGTTCAAGTCTAGGTTCTAGTTAAGCATAGCATTATTGATTTTAATTTGGTTATGACCTAATTAGCATAACTTTCGTTCATGTAAATAAGTCCCAAATCAAGAATCAAAACACTAAACAAAACTAGCATTAGGCATGAAATCATTCAAGCAAATCATAAGAAAAAGATAGATTCATATGTAATAGTTACATGGATACAAGCAAACTACAATAGTAATCAAAATCCCAACAAAAAGAGGGTTAGGAACCCATCTTACAAGAGAATCTTGGAGGCAGGGTTTAGGCACTTACCATGACACGTGCTCACGCCGTCATGGCCATGGCTTCGCCAAGCTTCCTCGATCTCCGGCTCCTTCACAAGCCTAATCTTTGTTCCTAACCTAACCTAAACTAAACTAAGCTCAAAATTACAATGAAAATATGTAAAAGAAGTGAAGAATAAAGGGGGGAAAGGTGTTTTTTCGAAGTGGTCTCGGCCTCCTCTATTTATAGGCAAAATTTGGGGTCCGTCGCTCAGCGGTTTTGGTTCCTTCGCTGAGCGATAAACACTTAATCGCTGGGCGGCGGCGCTTTATCGCTGAGCGATCGTACTTGTACGCGTCTTCATTAAATGCTTGGCAGCTTTTTGCAGGGCGGCGCTGACGTGGCAATCTATGATTGGCTGGTTCCAGTTGGCTCCAGCTGGCTTAATGATGGCACCGGCGCAAGTGGCTTGCCGACTTAAGTTCGCTGAGCGATAACCTCATGGCCGCTGAGCGATATTGTTCAAAGCGCTGAGCGATGCACATCCTTCGCTGAGCGACGCCTTCGTCCAGAATCTTCTTTTTAAGCTCTTTTCCAATTCTGCCCTTTTCTTCCCTTCTTCATGGGATTATTCTTCAATAATTTATACTTGCATCCTTTTATCAAAACATATTTAAAACCTACAAAACATAAAGATTTAATTAGATAATTCTTAAACATATGTGAGAATAAGTGCCGTTTTGAACGATGAAAATTGTGTATTTTGGGCACTTATCAGTGTTTCCGCTCCATATCACCATTGAATCACAAAAATTTAAATTTGTTACCTGTCTCACCATTAGTATGGTCATGCCAGATCACAGAAAGACTTTTAAGGGTTGTAATGGGGCTAGGCTACAAAGAAAATTGGTTTTTCTGGATATGCAAAGGCTTAAGTAAGAGAGCATTGAACCAACTCTTTTTGTGCCCTTCCTTTTTCTTTGTTTCCTTACCCTTTTATTTTCCTTTTTCTTATCCCTTTTTCTTTTTCTTCTTTTTGTTTTGGGATAGAATGTTTCTTTTTTGCTTGCTTCTGTTCTTTTTACTTCAACTTTTGTACGTTCCCACTTTTACCCATCCTTGTCTCCCCCTGACTTGGCTCTTTGTTCATAATCCAATTTTGTATTGCTCTCTTAATTTAGAAATTAAAGGATAACATTGTTTTTCTTTTTTAAGGTTCAGGGATTATGAAACAAAAATTTTCTCATGTTAGGCTCAAATGGGGTGGCAAAGGATGTTCCTAATTAAGGGCTGGCTTATTTGGCCAAGTGGGTTTAAATTATAAAGAACAAAATGCCTTGATCATTTCCTAGTATTCCCATACAATTTATCAAAATTAGAGACTCAAACAAATTCAATTGTGTAAAAACAATGGTGATTCTCTCTCCTTACCAAGTGTATGGCTCACTCCCTCACATGGCTGGGGTTGATTTCCTTGATTTAAAAACATCTCAAGGTTATGCTTATGCAAACAAGTAGAAATATGCATATTAACATGTTTATGGTATCTATGGATGAATCACAAAGGTCTATTATGGATACTTGAAACAATTCAATTCATGATATGTCTTGTTCATGCATTAAACCCAAGTAAAATAACTACTACTTTGCTTTTAGCACACAAGTCTTAAGCACATATTAAACTACTAAGGAAATTAATTAATTAAGGTGCTAAAAAACTTTAGAAATTGCTCCCTGTTTATGGTGAATGGGTTTCTTGACGTAGCCTCCTTTTTAGCTGTTTAAGCTACTCCATCTTGCTTCAATGTGTTGAGGAGATAGAGGCTCATCCTTCTTGAGGAATCATGCTTTTCCCCTTCTTGAGTTTAATCCTGCAAAACAATTAGGGAACTCCTTTTCCAAGGACTTCAAGAAATTTCAGTTAGAATTTTCACTATTTTCACAAAAATTGATTCTAACACCTTAATATTACTAGAATAATAAAAACTTGCAAAACTCTGGGTTGCCTCCCAGGAAGCGCTCATTTAACGTCGTTAGCTTGACGCCTGTTTCTTTTGTGGTTCATCGAGGTAAAGCACCTCTGAAGCTTGTTTTGTTACCTCTCCTAGATAAGGTTTCAATCTCTGACCGTTCACCAATCAAGTTGTTTTCTTCTCTTTGTCCCATAACTCCACAGCTCCATAAGGCCTTACTTCCTTGATCTCAAAGGGCCCTGACCATCTTGTCCTCAATTTTCCAGGGAACAACCTTAACCTGGAATTAAATAAAAGTACCTGTTGTCCCTGACGGAAATTCCGTTTCATGATTGTTTGGTCATGGTACCTCTTGATCCTTTCTTTGTAGAGCTTATTTGAATTGTAGGCATGCAGCCTTAATTCTTCCAGTTGGTGTATCTGGGTGCCTGCACAGCCTAGATCAAAGTTAAGAAATTTTAAAGCCCAATAGGCCTTATGCTCCAGTTCTACTGGTAAATGGCATGCTTTGCCATAAACCAGCTGGAAAGGAGTTAGCCCTATTGGAGCTTTATATGTAGTCCTATAAGCCCATAGAGCATCGTCAAGCTTTTGAGACCAATCCTTTCTTGAACTTGAAACTGTTTTTTCAAGGATTCTCTTGAGATCTCGGTTAGAAACCTCAACTTGACCATTGGTCTGGGGATGGTAAGGTGATGCCACCTTATGTCTTACCCCATAATGCTCTAACGCTTTGGCTAGCTGTGCATTAACAAAATGAGTACCACCATCACTGATTAGTACTCTGGGTGTACCAAAGCGAGTGAATATGTTCTTTTTCAAAAATTTTATCACTGTTTTTCCATCAGCTTTGGGAGTTGCCAAAGCTTCCACCCATTTAGAAACATATTCAACAGCAACTAAAATATACTCATTACCAAGTGATGACGGAAAAGGACCCATGAAGTCAATGCCCCAGCAGTCAAAGATTTCAACTTCAATAATATTCTGAAGAGGCATTTCATTTCTTTTGCCTATTCCACCTGTTTTCTGACATGCATCGCAGTTCTTTACATGCGTGTATGCATCTTTAAACAAGGTGGGCCAATAAAAACCTGCTTGGAGGACCTTAGCAGCTGTCCTCTCTCCATTATAGTGGCCTCCACAGGGGGAATTGTGGCAGTGCCAGAGAATGCTACTTGCCTCTTCATTTGCTACGCATCGGCGTAGCAATCCATCGGCTCCGATCTTGAATAGATAAGGATCATCCCAGATGAAGTAGGTAGCATCCCTGAGAAATTTCTTCTTCTGATGATAGCTTAGATCATCAGGGATTACTCCTACTACTTTATAATTTGCCATGTCAGCAAACCATGGCCTTTCGTTAATTTGGAACAGCTTTTCATCAGGGAATTCCTCTGCAATTTCTTTTTCCTTGATAGTTACCTTCGGGTGATTTAATCTGGAAAGGTGGTCTGCTACCAAATTTTCTTTTCCACTTTTGTCTTGGATCTCCAGATCAAATTCCTGTAACAAAAGTATCCACCGTATTAGTCGAGGTTTACTATCAGGTTTCGTTAAGAGGTATTTATTGGTTGCGTGGTCTGTATAAACTATTACTTTTGAGCCAATTAAATAACTCCTAAATTTTTCCAATGCAAACACTATGGCTAGCAATTCTTTTTCCGTTGTTGCATAATTAATTTGTGCATCATTCAAAACCTTGCTAGCATAATGTATGGCATGGAATACTTTATTTTTTCTTTGACCTAAAACGGCTCCCACAGCATAATCACTAGCATCGCACATTAATTCAAAATCATTGTTCCAATCAGGTGCTGTGATTATGGGAGCAGTGGTCAAACTAGATTTCAATTTTTCAAAAGCAATTAAACATTTATCATCAAAATTAAAAGGAGTATCCTTATTTAGGAGGAGGTTGGTTAATGGTTTGGCAATCTTGGAGAAATCTTTGATGAATCTCCGGTAGAATCCTGCATGGCCCAGGAAACTTCTGATTCCTTTGACATTGACTGGGGGTGGTAGCTTTTCAATAACATCGATTTTTGCGCTATCCACCTCTATGCCTTTGGCTGAGATCTTGTAACCAAGCACAACACCTTCTTTAACCATAAAATGGCATTTTTCCCAATTTAGAACCAGGTTTGTTTCCACACATCGTTTCAGCACAGCGTCCAGGTTATGTAAGCAGTGATCAAACGAGGATCCAAAGACCGAGAAATCATCCATAAAGACCTCCAGACTCTTTTCAATCATATCGACAAAGATTGCAAGCATGCATCTTTGAAAAGTGGCTGGAGAATTACATAATCCAAAAGGCATTTTCCTATAAGCAAAGATGCCAAATGGACATGTAAAGGCGGTTTTTTCTTGGTCTTTGGGATCGACTGTGATCTGGTTGTATTCGGAATATCCATCCAAGAAGCAATAATATTCTTGACCTGCTAGCCGTTCAAGCATTTGATCCATAAAGGGAAGTGGGGAGTGGTCTTTCCTTGTGGCCTTGTTCAACTGCCTATAATCTATGCAAATGCGCCAACTAGTAACAATCCTAGTTGGGATTAGTTCATTTTTATCATTTGAGATTACAGTGATACCACCTTTTTTTGGAACCACCTGAACAGGACTTACCCACGGACTATCAGAAATAGGGTAGATCATACCTGCGTCTAGTAGTTTCACTACCTCTTTTCGGACCACTTCCTTCATTGTAGGATTCAACCTCCTTTGAGGTTGTCTTACGGGTTTGTGATTATTTTCCAGCAGGATCTTATGCATGCAATAAGAGGGACTGATGCCTTTGAGATCAGCTAAGGTCCATCCCAAGGCTTGTTGATTCTCCTTCAAGACTTTAATCACTCGTTCTTCTTCTTGTGGAGATAGCGAGTTGCTGATGATCACTGGTTTCTCCTCCTTTTCCTGCAAAAAGACATATTTTAAGTTAGGATGTAAAGGTTTGAGTTCTAGTTTCTTACCTTCTGTCTTTTCATCAGCTTCTCTTGGGATTTCCTCTCGCGCTTCTTGCTCCTGAGGGACGGTAGGTGTTGCTTCCAAACTCATCAGGAAGGCTTCAATTTTGGCCTCTTCTTCCTCAGTGAACTGGGCTGAACTATTTATCAATGCCATTTCCAAAGGATCTACTTCTTGAGGTTTTTCTTCAAAATTTGCTATAGCTTCCTCGAGTAGATCTATCTGGAAACACTGACCTTTGTCCTTCGGATGTTGTAGGGCTTCGAAGATATCGAATTGTACTTCGTCATCATGGACCTTGATCTTGAGCTTCCCTTCATCCATATCGATGCCCATCTTTGCCGTTCTCATGAATGACCTTCCCAGAATGAGAGGAACTTCCGTGTCTTCAGAAATGTCGATCACTACAAAGTCAGCAGGGATTAGGAATTTATCCACTTTGACTAGGACATCTTCAGCTACTCCCAGTGGATACTTGATCGATCTGTCCGCTAACTGGAGTGACATTCTGGTGGGTTTCAGCTCCATGCCACCGACTCTCTTCATCATGGAGAGTGGCATTAAGCTGACACTGGCCCCTAGATCAATTAGACCCTTGCCTACCGACACATTCCCAATGACAACAGGAATTATGACGCTACCAGGATCTGTTAATTTGTGTGGTATGAAATTTTGAATGATTGCACTACAATTCTCTCCCAAATGTACAACCTCCTCTTCTTGGTACTTCCTCTTTTTGGTTAACAATTCCTTCATAAACTTGGCATAGGTAGGCATTTGCTCCAATGCTTCGGCAAATGGAATGTTAATTTGTAATCTTTTAAAAATATCCATAAACCTAGCAAATTGTCTTTCCTTGTCAAGTTTAGATGGAGTTTTTGGATAAGGAAGTGGCTTTTCTTTTATCATCTTTTCTTTTTCGACTTCCTTCTCTTATTCCTTTATTCTTAGATTTTTTTTCTTTTTCTTTTTCTTTATTTACATTTTTATTTTTTTCCTCCTCATCTTTTTCTTCTCTTCTCTTTCTTTCTTTTTCTTTTCCATGCTCTTTTTCAACTAAACCTTCCTCATCACTAATCTCAGGGATTTGGGGTTCTTGCAATTTACTGCTACGAGTCATGATCGCTTTGCATGACTCCTTTGGATTAGGTTCGGTGTTGGCAGAAAATGTCCCCTTTTTGATTTCGGCCATGTCCTTAGCCAGCTGGCCTACCTGGATCTTCAAGTTCTTGATTGAGGCATCCGTGTTCCTTTGGTTGGCCATGGACATCTGCATAAATTGTGTAAAAGTGTCCTCGAGCTTAGAGTTGGTTTGTTGTTGATGAGTAGGAATCTGATGTGGGGGCTGGAATTGCTGGTTTTGATAGGGAAGTGGTGCTCTGTTGGACGGGCCTACTTCTTGCCTCCAAGGTTGGTAGTTCTGATTTTGATTCCTTGGAAATTGCTGGTATGGCCTCTGCTGATTGTTAATAAACTGTGCTTCCTCTTCCCTGCACTCACAATAGCCAGTTGGGTGATCACCAAAACAAAACTCACATTGCATTACCTAGTGTCTTCTGGATGACTGGCTCTCCTTCAACTGTTTCGGCAACTCATTCAGCGTTTTCTTCATTTCATCCAGTTGTTGTTGAAGTTGCTTGTTTTGGGCTAAGATGGCGTCATTTGTGCCCAGTTCTAACATTCCTCCTCTCCTGGCTGGGTTTCTGTTGTATTGCCCTTGCTGATCTGTCAGCGCCATGGATTCGATGATTATTATGGCTTCGTCTGGTGTTTTGGACATTATCTGTCCACCAGCAGCTGCATCCAGCATAAGCTTATGCTGTTGTTGCAAGCCATTTCTGAAGATATGGATTTGATTTCTGGCATCGAATCCATGGTTTGGACACCTTCTCAACATTGATTTGTACCGCTCCCATGCTTCACACAGACTTTTATTTGGTGCCTGCACAAAGGTAGAGATGGCAGTCTTTAAATTCATAAATTTTAATTGAGAAAAGTACCTTGAATAGAATCTTTCTTCTGATTGGTCCCAGTTGGAAAGGACAGTTTGGGGTTGGTCTAGCAGCCATTCTTTCGCCTTCCCTATTAGGGTTAACGGAAACAACCTCAGGAAAATAGCTTCCTCTTTGGCTTTTGACATTGCCGCAGTTCTGCACAACTTATAGAATTTTGTGAGATGAGCGTACGGGTTTTCATGGTCTAAACCTGCAAAAGGGTTAGCATGCATTAGTTGGACCAAACCTGGTTGCAGTTGCGGCATTCGTTGTGTCCCAGTTGTTCGTCCCATGCGGATTATGTTCCGTGGGGTAAAGTTGACAAAGCCTTGGCTTTGTCCAGTTCCAGTAGTTCCTCCTCCGATTTCTGACATCGTGTCTTGATTTGAAGAAGATGATGAAGGTGAAGATGAGGAAATTTCTTATTCTTCCACCGCCTTGGCTAGAGCATGAGCTGTCCTTGTGTTGCGTCGATTCCTCCTAGCGGTTGCTTCTATTTCTGGATCGAATAGAAGTTAATCTGCAGGACTTTTCTTCCGCATACACAAAAATAGCAAAGTCTTGCAAAAGGGTTAGAACAATAACAATAACCAAATAATGCTAATTACACTATTAACAAAAGCTTAAAATATCAATCAAGATGATGTTTTAAATTGGCACAATCCCCGGCAACGGCGCCAAAATTGTTGAAAGCTTTTTGCAATGGTTTCACACTCTCGTCAATTTAATATGTCCTTCTTACAGCTTTCAGATTCATGAGGAATCCAATTACAGTATAGACGGGTATAATCGTATCCACAGGGATTGTGTTTAAAACAAATATCTTGGAGTTGAAATATTTTAAACGATGGGAAGTGATTTGGTTTGGATGAAGAAATTAATGATGAATCAATTGCAATTAAAGTAAAGTATAAAATGATAATGATCTTAAGTTTAGGCAGGTAAAGAAGTATATTGGGATTTAAATTGCAATATTACCTCAATGTAACCATTAACTTAGTTAATATGATCCATGAATTCTTTTGATTCTATCGCCACCAGTTCTTAACTTAATCATCTCGTTAGAGCATGTTAAGATCACAAGTTCCTTTATTACGTTGTCAATTGTATTGCACAAACTTAACAAAGTACCTTGATGTTAATGCAGGTGTTAAAGCGATTAGTTCTTGGTTTCCAGTTATGGCGGTTAAGAACTAAATGAATTGATCTAGGTCAGATTAAATGATGGTAACTTACGTCCACAACATTTAAACATTAAATCAAGCTTTAAGCATAGCATTTTGATCTTAACTTGGTTTATAACTTACTTAGTATAGCTTACACTTAAACAAGTAAGTCTCAGGTTAAGAATCAAAGCACTAAACAAAAAATAGCATTAAGTGCAAGATCAATCATTAAAATCATAGGACTTCATAGAATCATATATGTAAGTCAAGATGGACACATTTAAGCAATACAACGCATCAAATCCCAACAAATAAGAAGTTAGCTATTCATTGTCATGAATAGATTACAAACTTACAGGGTTAAGAGCAATGGTAGGTTGACAGAAGTGGTGAAATGCCTCCACACGTCCACCACGATTCACAACCGTTGGCAATTCGGCAGCACTTCCTTTAAGGAAAGCTTCTAAACCCTAACTTTCTACCTAACCCTAACTTAAGAATATGTGGAGAATGGAAGAAATGTGTGGAATGTAATGGGTGGAAGAGGGATTGGATGGATGGTCCTAAATGCCTCAGCCTCCCCTATTTATAGGCAAAAATTGGGGTCCATCGCTCAGCGGTTTGGGTACAACCGCTGAGCGATAAAGTCTTTTTCGCTGAGCGGCGGCACACTTTCGCTGAGCGGCTGTACTTTTTATGCGGAGTAATAAATGCTCCGGTAGCTTTTGCAGGGCGGCGCTAACGTGGCAGGGCGGCGCCAGGCTGGCTCCAACTGGCACAATAAATGCGCCGCGTGCAAGTTGGTCCTAGAGGTACAATTGCTCAGCGGTACAGGTACCACCGCTGAGCGGTTAGCCTATTATCGCTGAGAGATATATGCTTAACCGCTGAGCGATTATGGTCTTGGCACTGAGCGATTCCTTATCATTCGCTGAGCGATGCTTGTGCCTGATTTCTTCTTTTAAGCTCGTGTTCCATTTTTGCCCTTTTTCTCCATTCTTTTGAGATTATGCTTGCATCTATCTTCCAAAATATATTAGAAATCTACAAAAAAAATGGGGAATCTATTAGATAATTCTTTAAAAAGTTTGCAGATAAGTGCCATTTTGATAAGTCAAAATTGTGCAAATTGTGCACTTATCAACAGTGTAGAAGGTATATGTCTGCTTCCGGCTACGCCACAAGGGCGGCCCCTCGCCAACCGGGTAGGGGGTGGAGTCTTCTTAGTCTCGAGGAATAGACAGAAAAGGTAGGCCGTACACCACCATGGGGATGACGATCGATTCAGCGGTGTACGAGGAGATGTGGACAGACGGAATGAGTTAGACCAAGTCAGGAGTACTGACAAGGGGAAACCTGACGAGACATGTAATTACCCCATGCATGAGATAAGTGACGAATGATTGAGTATGCGTGTATCGGTATCTATGGTTAAGTTACGTCGGTGTGTGACGGTTTGGAACTAGGAAACGACCAGGAATACAAAATGCGAGAACCTAGGAGTAAGTAAAGCAATATTAGATTTCCCAATCACCTAGTAAAGTAGATAAAGTTGTTTAGGACTAGAACAGATAATAATGAGTAGGGATTTAGTATAACTGTGCCACGTAGAGACCCCTGAGCGACAGAATCATAACTGAAGTGTAAACGACTAATTGTACCCCGAGGATGCCCACTGAGAACGAAGAGTTCTCACCCTCACTCCTTTATGGTTCCAAGCGCGTAAAGCGAGTGGATCGACGAGGCCGACATGTGGTAGGATGACTGACTGGCCACGGCGGGACAGTGCCAACATAGCAACGGGGTTTCTATCTACACATTAAGGTGATTATTGTTTTGTATTGTGAAACAATTAAATGGTCTAGTTGGACCATTAACGATTATGTGCAGTAAATGTATTATTTACTATTAATCCACAATGTAGACTGAAAGTAGGGGTGTTACAATAACCAAGGTAGTTACAAACCTGCTTTAAAACTTAAAAGCAATAGCTTTTATACTTTTAATATTGTTATGGACTATGGACTAAATGTGAAAGCCGAAATCCATATTACTAACCCAAGTCATTCGGGCCTAATTTAGGGATCCAATATCATGGATTTTGGCCCAAGGATAGGACACGTATCTTGGCCTACATGTAACACCATGTTTAGTAACTAACAAGTTATCATGTAATAAAGGCACATTGACAAAGAGGTTGTCACCTACCTCTTTGTCAAATAAATTTAACAACTAAGTCAACCCAATTAAATGTAATATAGGTCAACTTAGGTCATCTCACAAGAAAGTTAAAACCAATTCAAATAAATTGGGGTTCGTTGGAAGCGAATTCAATAAATAGAAATTAACAATTTATTAAAGCAACACCTCACATATAGTTCTTCCTAGATTTATGATTAATTATCATTTGTTCCAAAATTAAATGTTCATAAGGGGATGTTGTTTATTAGTTAAAAATCTCTAACTAACATGCAATTCACCTAAGAGATCACAATCTTTTTCTCCTAAGCATTAACTAGTATAAGAAATTCAACCAAGATCTCAGTGTCAAAAACCTATACTAATTATATTACCAATTGTACAACTCAATCAATTGCGATCAGTTCCCAAAATTCCCTAGCAATCCTAACTTAATAAATCCTACAATCGTCAAGATCTATTAATTCAAAATAAATCCTAACTAATAACGTGTAATCGCTATATTATTAATTAGATAAGAAAAAAAGGGAAAGTTATACATATTCATTAAGCACCAAAACCTCAAGACTAATCCTAGTATGGAATTACTGCATGCAAGGTATCATCACACTACTCCTTCATGGATGGAGGAACAAACTTGTAATGATAAATTGAGCGAAAATAACATAGATCTGAAAATTAGAGAACCTAAATTAAAATTAACCGGATGCAACGAAGTCAAACTCGAAGGAACTCGAACAATAACACAAGAGCTTGAACAGTGCTTGAATGAAAATAAACTAATCTACGCACTATTAATAAGGACCTATGGTGTTGGAAAAACAATTAAAAATTGGATGAAATCTAATATGAAGAGTAGTGTGTCGAGTCGTTCCTCTTTCCTTCACCATATGTCTATTTATAACCCCAAAGGGTAAAAAAAAGGGGTTTCAGGTCTGAGGCAGTGAGAATTCGTGACCAGATTCGTGCTACAACGTTATTGATATGCTGCAGCGACACGAAGTAAAATGGGCGCTCCAGCACCCTACACGCATAGAGCCTGGGCCCATTGGGAAATCCAAGGGGGGCAGGTACTGGCTGAGGAATGCTCTAGGTATCAGTGAGTATATACGAAAAGGTCTCCGTGATGATTCCCGTGTTGGGATCAGTACTCATGCTCGTGCTCAGGACCCAGATCCTGCGTCTCACTGGGAAGCTCAACATCTGTCCCTAGAATAATAGATGAATAGGGATGAGAACATTGCAATCTCAGCGAGAATCCTAGGGGTAGAACTATTCATCTTTGGTTCATTTATGATCCAGGCCGCTCCGGAGGTCTCTAGGTGTCAAAGCATACTAGAATCCCTACTCATTTTATTTCTTGCTAGTCCTGAGCACCTTTGTCTAATTTTACAAGGTGATTGGGTGATTTCTAATCTTCACATTACCTAAGAAGGATATATCATTGTGCTTTTTGTTACTTAATCATTTAAGTAGCGTGATATTGGATCACGTAGTTACGTATTGTTTAAGTCTCATAGAGGCAGTCTCATGAAGACCTCTTCACTTGACATTTCCTTACATACATTATGTACATACATCACATACTTATGCATGAAGGGGTTTGGGGATTCTCTTATGCGCCCTGTCATGTATTTCCATCGGGGCAGCATCCTCCTTATCCTTTTCCACATGTACCCAGTGGGACCGTCATCCCCTTTCTGTGTACAACCTGCTTCATAATCGTTCTTTAGACAGGCAGAGGTCATATCCGAGTTAGAAGCAAACCACAGATGCATTTAGCATCAACATATTTATATAATTAACCATGTAACATCCCAATTTTTCTCCTTACAAAGATTCCCCATAATATATAAATAGGAATAAATTAATAAGATTGGAAAATGTAATCATTAACTTTAATCTTTAAAAGGTTAGCTGAAAATAGTAATTGGACGATTTCGCAGAATCTTGTGAGGTCCGAATCAATTTTTGGGTACTATTAAGATTTAATTATGACTCAAAGGAGTCCGTAAAATACACTAATATGAAAATAAACTTAAGAAGGCCCAAGTAAAATTAAATAAGTAATAAGAAAAAAATTAGTGGGTCACAACGGTATGTCCGAAATATTTTTCGGACAGCCATACGCGAAGTACCGGGACTGCGAACAACAAAACACTATCAAACATGATCAAAATTGTACCGAGGGGGTTATCTATATCCCCTGCCCCGGTTGGCAGGGATATTTTCCTATATATGTATATAATATGTTATTATATAATATAATAATATTAGTGAATAGTAAAAATAATAACATAATAATATAAATATAATATATAATAAAATAAGTAAATTATGCCTAACTGAGGCGGCATAAGCAACCGCCTCAGGTTATCTATATATACATAATACATATAAGGCCTTCGAAGGCCAGGAGCAGCACCCCAAACTCATTCCTAGATTACTAAATTTATTTTTGTTCCGTTTGTGTGCTCTGCGGTTACGCCGTTGGATTCAGAAAAAATAGCACGATCGCCTCAAGGTTCGCCGGAGTCTTTTCTCGCAACTTTCAAAACGCTTAAAAAAGTGGATAAACCGTTCTAACAGCTGTCTATGTGGTTCTAAAATGTTTGATGATGTTTGTGATATGTTTTGTGATAGATTATATTAGGTTTAATTGCTTGATAACATTCTTGATAATTAGAAATGATTATGAGACATGAAATTGCTTATGATGATGGTTGTGCTATGATTGGTGTTAGAATATGTTAGATTTTCATAGCTAAATGATGCTCTTGAAGATTTCTATCGATTATACTTGTATCTGGAAGTTTCTGCGGGTCTGGCAATCTATTGGAATAATTGTTAGAATTATGTTGGTTTATGTTTATGAGGATGTTGAGCCTGAAATTAGGTGATATGTTATATGTTAAATGTTATGTTAATATGAGGTAATACATGTTAGAGGTTGGTGATAAATGACGAAGATGATGACATGGGATTTTGAACGGTAATTACTCAAGAAATAATAGGGATATTGATGAAAGCCAAATTTACGTGTTGTTCAAGGCTTTTGTCAGAAGCCTGTTTGCATTTTCCAGTTGAAAGCTTAATTTGAACTCTCAGTCGTTTAAAATAATATATTCTTCTTTACGGCTCTCAGATCCACAAGGGATCCAATTGTAGTATAGTCGGGTATAGTCGAATCCACAGGAAGTTGCAAAAATACCGTTCTTGAGTTTAGTTAATTAAACAATGAAGTAAAGGATTGATAAATTGTTTGATAGTTTAAGTAAATAAACAACATAAAAGTAAATAGGCAACAAATCAGAGGTAGATCCGGAAGCTTGTTGGGAATTGAATCATATCATAGTTTCATGCATCCAGTTACTTATTACACGAAATTATCATTTCATTGATTGCCCGCCACCAGTTCTTAACTTGTTCGTCGCTTTCGCGCATGAAAAGATCACAGGTTTCCTTTGTTAAACTGTCACTTTCGCACACAAGCTTAACAAAGTATGCCAGCATTATTTCAGATGTTAAAACGGCTAAACTTTATTCCAGTTACGACAACAAGATTAGATGAATTGATTTAGATCCGACTCTAATGATTGTAACTTTCGTTCACAACTTTCGAGTCTAGAATCTAGCTTAGCATAGTAATATTGGTCTTAACTTGGTTTACAACTTAATTAGTATAACTTTCGTTCATACAAATAAGTCCCAAATCAAGAATCAAAACACTAAACAAAAGCTAGCATTAAGTATAAAATCATTCAAGCGAATCATAAGAAACTGGATAATTCATATGCAAAAGTACATGGATACAATCATACTACAATACTCATCAGAATCCCAACAACAAGAGGATTAGAAATCCATCTTACAAGAGAATCTCAGAGGCAAGGTTTGGACGCTTACCATGACACATTATCACGCAATCATGACAGCGGCTCGCCAAGCTTCCTTGATCTCTTGGCTCCTTCACCGGCCTCCTCTTTGTTGCTAAACTAACTATGCTTTAAAGTACAAGTGAAAATGAAAAGAAAGAGATTCTGAACTATGGAGGGGATGTATGTAAGATTGTTTTTTGAATGGCACGGCCTCCTCTATTTATAGGCAAAATCTGATGGCCATCGCTTAGCGGTTTGGGTTCCACCGCTGAGCTATAAAGGACTGTCCGCTGAGCGATTATACTATATCGCTGAGCGATGTAATCATTTCACGCGGTGTAATAAATGCTCCGACAGCTTTTGCAGGGGTGGCGCCGACGTGTCAAGGTGGCGCCGCAATCCAGGCTGGCTCCAGCTGGCGCAATTAATGCGGCGGCTGCAAGTGGCTCCGGTGGCAGTGATGAAAGCCTTATTAACCACTTTCGCGGATCTTGACACGGCCTAGGTTTTGTCACAACCATGCCAAGCTCGTTGAAAGCTTCTATGCGTTTTTGTCGTTCAAATTAAATTTATATACATAGCTACTTTACGGCTTTCAGATTCCAAAAGGAATCCAATTGCAGTATAGGGTATGGTCGATCCCACAGGGAGTTGTAAAATACCATTCTTGAGTTCATTTAATTAAACAATAAAGTGAAGGATTTGATAATTTGATAGTTAAATAAATAAGTAAATAAATGACATAAAAAGTAAATAGGAAACAAATCAGAGGTAGTTCCAGAGCTTGTTGGGAATTTCAATCACATTATAGTTTCATGCATCCAGTTACTTATTACATAAAACTATCGTTTGATTGCCCGCCATCAGTTCTTAACTTGTCATCACTTTCGCGCATGACAAGATCACAGGTTTCCCTTGTTAAACTGTCACTTTCGCACACTAGCTTAACAAGGTACGCCAGCATTAATCCAGATGTTAAAACGGCTAACCTTTATTCCAGTTATGGCAACAAGATTAGATGAAATGGTTTAGTTCCGACTTTAATGATTGTAACTGTCGTTCACAATGTCCAAGCCTAGAATCTAGTTAAGCATAATGATGTTGATCTTAACTTGGTTATGATTTAATTAGTATAACTATCGTTCATACAATTAAATCCCAAATCAAGAATCAAGACATTAGACAAAGACTAGCATTAAGCATAAAACCATTCAAGCAAATCATAGGAAAAGGATAGATTCATATGTAATAGTTACATGGATACAAGTAAACTACAATAATAATCAAAATCCCAACAAAAAGAGGGTTAGGAACCCATCTTACAAGAGAATCTTGGAGGCAAGGTTTAGGCACTTACCATGACACGTACTCACGCTATCATGGCCATGGCTTCGCCAAGCTTCCTCGATCTCCGGCTCCTTCACAAGCCTCGTCTTTGTTCCTAACCTAACCTAAACTAAACTAAGCTTTAAAAGTGCAAAATAAATGAAGAAGAATGGTGTTTGGAGGGGTGGGAATTGAATGGTTTGAAATGGCTTTGGCCTCCTCTATTTATAGGCAAAAATTGGTCTCAGTCGCTCAGCAGTTTTGGTCCCTTCGCTGAGCGATAAACACTTAATCGCTAGGGCGGCGCTTTATCGCTGAGCGATTGTACTGTCACGCATCTTCATTAAATGCTCGGCAGCTTTTTGCAGGGCGGCGCTGACGTGGTACGCGGCTATTAGCTGGCTCCAGCTGGCTCAATGATGGCGCCGGCGCAAGTGGCTTGCCGACTGAAGTTCGCTGAGCGATAACCTCATGGCCGCTGAGCGATATTGTTCAAAGCGCTGAGCGACGCCTTCGTCCAGAATCTTCTTTTTAAGCTCTTTTCCAATTCTGCCCTTTTCTTCCCTTCTTCATGGGATTATTCTTCAATAAATTATGCTTACATCCTTTTATCAAAACATATTTAAAACCTACAAAACATAGAGATTTAATTAGATAATTCTTTAAAATATGTGAGAATAAGTGCCATTTTGAATGATGAAAATTGTGTATTTTGGGCACTTATCAGGCAATACCGCTGAGCGGCCAAGGTACACTGCTCAGCGGCTGTTTGTCCTTTTGTGCGCTGAGCGGTCTTCACGCCTGATTTCCTCTTTTAAGCTCTTTTTCCTATTTTTCCATTTTCTCCATTCTTTATGGGATTCTTCTCAATTAATTATGCTTGCATCCATCTTTAGAATATATTATAAACCTACAAAAAATGGGAATTTAAGTTAGATAATTCTTTAAAACATACACAAATAGGTGCCATTTTAATAAGTCAAAATTACGTAAATTGGGCACTTATCAGATATGCTTACGAGTTATATGATGTTATGTGTGTTAAATGATTTAGACTAGGAGGAGTATAAGGTAGAAATTATAAAATGATCCTTGCCAATATGAGGAATGTTAGAGGCTTATGAGTATGCAGCGTTGCAGGTTAGGATGTAAGGTGATGACCTTTTAATAGCTATGATGAAAATGATGATATGAGTTACAATTGTTGCTTTAAGATGATGAATGGATATAACTGTTTTATGATGATGAACTGTGATTTTTATTAATGAATTGTGACTGTGATGATGATGATGATGATGATGATGGGAAAAACCCCTCTAGAAGGGCCTAGGGCTCGGCTTTTGGGGAAGGTCTTAGTTCCGGTCGAGTCGTAGGTCCGACCCTCACGCCATCCGTTTGATGATCACCTCGGTCATGGTTGGTGAGAATTACGGGGTCAAGACACTGCAGGTGAGACCCTTCAGGTTTAGCGTGACCTGGCCGCCACGATGCGGGCGGTAGTGTGTAGTTGTAGCGTATGGCCGCAGCTACAAGGGACGAGGACGAAACCGCTACTAAGGCTTGCCTTATACCGCGGGAGTAAAATGAATTTCAAATGAATTTCCAAAAGATGATGATGATGATGTAGTAGTGTAGCTATGTGAATTGTATGATGAGGATTTTGATGTAGTAGTATAGCTATGGAAATCATACGATGATGTTTGAGTTAGGAACTAGATTAGCAGACAGAAGACATAGATAATGAAGAATAGATCCCCCAAGCACCTAGAAACATAGGTAAAGCTGCTCAGGCCTAGTATGGACATTCATAACTAGTAGGGCTTTAGTATAACTATAACACCTAGAGATCCCTATGTGGCGGAATCATAATTGGGTATAAAATGAGTTATGACGACTAAGGTTTCCCACTGAGAATGCAGTGTTCTCATTCCCTACTCCTTTATGATTCCAGAGGCAGGACCTGACATGGATCAGGGACAAGAGCAGCATGAGGAGGAGCCGTATCCCGAAGAGTGAGCTGAAGAGTGGGCATTTAGTCAGTAGATTTTACGTGATTGGAATTTTGTTGTACTAAATGTTTGTATGTAACAACTATCTTAGTACTTGTGTATCTGGTTGTGAACATGTGCTATGGACCCGTGGTGGACGTTATGTTGGATTGTTTGGTACCTCTTATCAATGTTAGCTAAGCATGTTACTCTACTGCTTGCATTACATGTTCTACGAACTATAAGGCTCCTACTTTATGCTATGAGATATAAAAAGAAAGTTAAAAATGGGTCCTTATTTTCTAAGTAACTCTACTTTTCAACGAATAAGCGGGACTAAGTATCATCCTAACCAAAGCAGATAACAACTTAGCAAGCAAGTTTATGACTTAAGCGTAGACGAGTTAGCTAGGGTGTTACAAACCATCCTTGTATGCAAGGTGGAGAGGGGCTTTTTAAATAAGTCGGGGGTGGATTCCATGTTCTCGTATCTCATTCTTGCCCTCTCTATCTTACATTTGCATACTTTGCATTCTTGGAACTTTCTTTCTCTTTACTTATATACTTTCTCTTTCCATTTATCTTTTTGGGCATTTCATTTTCTTTTATAGCAAGTTTAAGCTTGCTTTCTTATTGTTAACCATTCCACTTGCGGGATGGCGAGGGATATGTCCAGTGACATGCCAAGAGAAGGGGAATTCCCTATTCATATAACTAAGGTACACCGGACCCTCTATGGCCAGAACCTTCTTAAGACTTTGCTTGTTCCCTATGGTTCTTTTATTATCTTTTCATACTTAGTGGCTTGTCTTCTAGTTATCTAAGGTTGTCCTAGCATTCTTATGACAACCCATTTCCTCATGATGCAATATAATAAATGTACAACACATAATACACAGTTAACTTTACAGAGTAATTACAGTCATAACCAAGGTGTACTAGTGTCTTTGGGATATGCGTATTTCTCAGGGACTTTTGAAATCTTTCACTCTTAATATATTTTTGAAATCTCTAACACATCTTAACACACCTTAATGAAATCTGACCCCTCTCATATTTACACCTAACTTTTTAAGACTCTTTTACCTTAGTTTTCCCTCTCAAACCCTAATCCTCTCTTTTACTTACACAACCATTTTTAACCATCTTATGCCTAAGATATGCCTATGTTCACTCACATTCTTGTTTTCCTTTACACTCTTACCATCTCAACTATTAAAAACTCTATTTTTCTCCAACCTTTTAACCCCAAAAACCGAGTATGCTTCCTCTCACACCACCCTCCTTTTCTTTGTTCTTTTACTATTATACACTACCAAGACTTCCTACTTAATTTTCTAACACTTTTTAACCAAATATTTCCTTAAGTTCCCTCCAAAAACCGAACCCCTCCCTCATCTTGAAATCACTCTAAAAATCTTTATATTCATGTTAAAAACTTTATCCATACTTATATATACTCATATCCCAACAAAACACAAAAAAACACCATTAGTTTTCCAAGTACACAACAACAATGTATATGTACAAACATTATTCACACAAAGGCCACTTAAGTGATGACCTTACAAGAATTACCCACTTGTAAGAGATTTTTGAGAGGAAGAATGAAGCTTTGAGTGGAGGTCCTTTAAAGCCTTCGTGTCTCCAAAGCCTTTGATCACTTTTTCTCAAAAGGAAATCTTGAGAGAACTAAGAGGGTGGCTACGGTTTTAGGGGAGGGAAAGTGAGGAAAATTTGTGAGGATGGTGGTGTAAGAAGATAAGTGTGATGTGTAAGTGTTGGTGAGTGATTTAAGGGATTGTGATTGAAATGAGGGGGCTGAAAATTCTGATTGTGAGTCGTGAGTGTGTGTTGGCTTTTGAGAGAAATTAGTGATTAAGAGAGTATAGTTAATAGTATGGAAGAGTGTAAGAGTGTGTGATTGTTCTTAATCAATTTTGGGGTGACCTAGCTTTAATTTTGGAGATAAAATTAATAAAATTTGGGAGGAGAGGGCCATGGATATATGCCCAGATTTTTGGGAAAAATTTGATCAAAATGATCAAATAATGAATAGTGTGTGTATAGTGTTTGCATAGTGTAAGGTAAGGTGTACATAATGCAAATTATGACCTTGTTTTGACTTGGAAAAGTTGATTAACTTTTTGGAGGACAATGCCATGCTAAATCACGGCTGCAAGGCTGAATTTTCGGGAAAAATTGAATTTATATGAATAGTGCATTTGATCATGTTTGGTCATTAAATCTCTGTGTACGTGCGTTGTCGTACGTGTGCGGCGATTTAACAGATATCCTAAAAAATTCTCTAAACATAGAAACATATTATACTAATTTTTCTAATAAGGCATTGTATTCGTAAATCAAATTTTGTAAAAGTGTGTTTTACAGATACCCTCGACGCGTAATTAAATTCCGACGACGAAAGATAATTGATTCGGATCTCGCGGGATTTCGCGAGATAATAGAACTATTACCTTGACTGGCATTATGGAAAATATAGTTGGTGTTTTGAAAATTTTAGTCTTAATAATTCGCTCGTATTTTTATTTATTATGCGAAATCTTTGCTAAGGAAAAAGTGGGATGTTACATGTAACACCCCTGCTAACTGCCCACTTCCATGGTAGTAAGCAATGCTCACAGGGTTGTTATCTGTTGTGTCGGGTTACCTTTAGCCCTTACCTTTACCTTTGCAAATATCTTTTACGCAAAATATGGACCAATTTAAAAATCATTCGTGTGCTTTATAAATTTATAAACTAGGAGCCGTGCGTGATTAAGACAACATATAACAACCGTCGCTAATGGCCGAAGTAGAACATGAAGAGTAGGTATATATACATAATTTCAACCAAGGTCCATAACATAACTACACATAGTCTTAGTACTAGATATTTACACAAAATGTATCAAAGTCATAGAACATAATACAAAACATTTAATGCTTTAGTGCAATCGTCTTCACTTTGCTCCTGCTCTGATCTACAGCCCTCGGTCGTCTACCATACGTCCCTCGGGTCGATCTCCTTGCTATGCCCACCTGGATCCATAACCGAGTGGGGGTGAGAACTCTTAATCCTCAGTGGGGTTCCTTAGCACTACTTAACGTTCATTTTCTCGGGTATCCTCCAGGCCATTCAGGGGTTTCTACGTGATCATGCATACTAAGATCCTACTAATTATTTTCTTTGCCTAAGGTCCTGAACAGCTTTATCTAAATTATATAAGTGACTGGGGAACTAGTCTTTCTTATCTAGGTTCTCACGCTTTCTATTCCTAACCGTCGTAACATAACCACGTAAACATGTATGCTGACAGACACAACTGTTCATCACGCATATGTTGCGCGGGATCATTCCACCATGCTTGCCAGGCACGGGATAGTTCATCATGTAGACTTTGGGCATGGTATCAATGCAAGAGTTGTTCATCATGCCGATGGGGCACGGTATCAATGCATGAGACTCGCATCATCCACACTGGGGCATGGTATCGTACCACAGTACGTCCTACACAACTGCGGGCAGGGTAGCGTTACTGTGCATCCTACACAATTTCGGGTAGGGTATCATATCAGTCATCATGCACACTTGGGCATGGTATCGTATCAGTCATCATGCACGCTTGGGCATGGTATCATTCCCATCCTTTGCCCTGTCTGTTACCTCTCTTTTCTTGCTTGACCACAATCACCACCACTCTTATCTTTTCTTTAGCATTTCCCCTCGTTTCCTACATTTCATTATACTCTGTTTAGTCATTTAGTGGCGACCTCTAGTTATCTATCCTTATGATGCATGATGTAACATAACACAATAATTTCACATTTACTCACATTAACAACTTTCCAGGGCTCTAGGCTTGTTAGAACACATAGAAAAGCTCAAAACTCCAGCTTTTCAACACTACTTCGAGTACCCAAGCCTCATCATTCGAATGTCTCGAAAACTTAGTTTTTGTTTCTGAAAATTTTGTGTCATTCGAATGACTAGGGTTTGGTCATTCGAATGAATCCTGAAATATTCTTTCATTCGACTGAGCTGGGGTTTCAATCGATTGAAAGCTCACCGAATTCTTTCATTTGATTGAAATTCGCGTTCATTCGATTGAAAGCTGAAAATTCTTTCATTCGATTGAAATCTGTTTTCATTCGATTGAAAGCTAAAAATCGCCAGTTTCGTAAAAGTTCTTCGAGGCTTCGCTGTAACTTTCCAAAACAGTGTCTTTCTAGGTCCCAATCAGTACAGTTAAATTTTTCTAACATCAAAACTACTCAAAACTACCTTCACAACTTACTCTCCATATTTTTCACATAATGTTTGCTAAATCAAATACATAAAAATACACGGATAAAATCACAAAGAAATCCACATAGACAGTGGGCTTAGGATTACCCATTTTCCAGGCGCGATAGGAAGTTGTCAGAAACGACTCCCGAGAGCTTTAGGATGATCCTGCTATTTTTCCTGAGTCCGATGGAGTGATCGTCACGTGCACAAACGGACATAGTAACAGCACAACAGATGAAAAACTAAAGGAAAATGGCACTGAGGGACGTGGTATTTATAAGCTTCAGGGGGGTGGCTTTTAGCTTCCTGACGAAGCTATTGCTTCTTCGTTTTTTTCTTTTCATTTCTTTTCTCTTTTTTTTTTCAAAATTATCCTTTTAAGCCTAATTACACTTTTGCCCTTCCTTTAATTTTTATTTCCTTTTATATCCTAACTTTGTTTTCCCCCTTTTGCCCTTCACCCTTTTAATTATTTTCCCTTTTGTCCTTTTCTTTAATTTTTCTATATTTTCCTTTCACTGACGTCGGAATTAATTCCCAAACCAGGTCAATTTATTTTGCGATCATGTTTGATTGCGTTTTGTCATTTTTCGGTTGTGTTCGGATATTCTAAAAATATTCCGAGCACATATCCGCGATCTACTAATTTCTCGGATCATAGAGGTATGTCCGGTTAAGGTATTCGTGAATCTATTTCCCGGAGGGTAATTTTCACAGATACCTTAAGTGTCTACCGAAATTCTAATTTTTGTCAAAATTTGGCACGGACCTCGTGGCACTCCGCGAGATCAAGAAACAATTACTTGACTGGCGTTTGGAAGCAATTAATGTTCTAAATAATTTTTTCAGTCCAAATAATCGTATCTAATGTGCTTTTAATTAAGCAAAAATTGGGATTTTCACGAAATTCTCGTAAGGGGAAAATTCGGGATGTTACATTACACAAAGTTAAAGTAAAACCATTTCAATATATTTCTTTTTGCTCAATCTTCTTCTTGAGACCCTTATTCTTGAAAACCAATGAATAAACACCTAAAAATGCATGAACATGGTTGAGAGCTATGAAAACACATTATATCCAAAACAAGGCTAAAAATTATAACACTCCTAAGAATGCAAGAGTTAATCCTCAATCTATATGCACAACTAAGCAAAATAACTCTAATTGAAGAGTTATCATGGCTCCACCAGGAGGCAAAGTTGGTAGTTTCGGGTAGAGTAGAGTGGTTAGATAAAAATGATTTAAGGGTAAAATAGAAAATATAAGTTAATCATAATTATTTAATTAATTATTAGTTAATTACATAATTTACATATAACTAAATTATTTTGTATTAAATAAAAATTATATATATATATATATACACACATATATATTATAAATAGGAGCTCATACCACCAAAAGAGATTTTTACTGGATTTATTTTAATTCAGATTCTGGATTTTTTTTTATCCCTTAAATTTGTGGGGTTATGTATTTTTTTTTTCTATTTTAAAATTTGTTTCATTAAAAAAAAATTTAGAAGTTTTAAGAAAAATAATTCTCATGACTCGAGTTTGTTTTCGTTAGGCTTAGTGGGTCATTTTCTGTACTTTTGTTTTTCCTTGGTGGTTTTAAGTCTACATCCATCTATTAGAAAAACAAATAGGTTTTATTTTTGTGGAGTTTAAAAATATTTGGTACAACACACAATAAAAATTATATGAATTACTTTAGAGAATCTAAATCTTATTTTTATTGTGTGTATGCTAAAAAATAACATGTTAAATTTATGTTCACCTAAAATAAAATTTTATCTTTATTGTGTGTGTTCAAAATTAACGTGTTAAATTTGTTTCCATCAAAACACTTTTCTTTATAACAACCAATAATTTCTCAGGCAAGTACAGCCAAAGGAAAGAACGTTGTCAACAACCAACACCTAAACAAAAATGAACTCAAAGGAATCGACCTTACAACATATATGTGGAATTTTTGGCGCATACATATATGTGGACATTATTTGGTTTGATACTACTGGCCTTATTTCATAATAAGTAGATATTATATCAAAGAGTCAAAAGGTAGAAAAATTGATCTGAAAAAACAGTGTTAGAATAAAAAAAATTTTATCACCATAATTATTTTCTGCAACACTGGTTGGTAGACTTACATATTCTTCAACAGGGGAAATGATCCTTTATAACGACACTAGACACATTTAACACACACACACACGTAATTGTTAAACTTGCAAGAGTTTATGATTTTACGATACAAAATAAGTTAACACTATGTAAATTCTCTTTTGGTAAATTTGTACTAACAAGTTTACAAGTTAAAATTTATCCACAAGTTTACGAGTTTATCTCAAAATATACAAATTTCGTAACTTTGCTAGATACTTAGTTGACCTTTGTTTTTGTAAACAAAAGTTTAGGTGAGGTGATATCCCATCAGGGTTAGGGCATGCCTCTAGACTCTTTGAGCGAAGTACTTACAGATCATCCACCAAGAAGGCCCTCACATCGATTAGCAGATGTATGCTAGACAGTGTCTATTGAGTTTATTAAGCTAACTTTAAATATTTATAATACTTAAGCTATGTTTTATTAAACTGTAAAGTAATATGTGTATAGAATAAATGATGGCATAACAACTAAGTGTTATGCATTAAGGTATATTTTATGATATTTTTTCATTTATTTTATTTTAAAGTTAAGTACATTAGTCAATGCAAATTATAAATACAACATTTAATCTTGTTTAATTTCTAATTATATTACTTATAATATATATATTTTACGTGTATAAATTCTTACGAGTTTAAGATTTGAGTTTGTTAAGATTTCACAAGTTTACTTAAACTCTCGAGTTTGACAACCTTATTCACACACATGGAAAAGAAAAAATAATAAAATAAAAGACATAAAAATGGTGATAATTTTTTTTTGAAAAAAAAAAGAGAATAAAGATGAACTGGTTAATGTCTTAATATTTTTTTCTTTAATTTTGTATGAATTGAGCACTCTTTTCTTCTTTCAAAAAAAAAAAAAAGAAGGGGTTTATCCTTTTAGATTTCTCCTATAAAAATACTTTAATGAGGCTCGTATTATAGTCAATCATTGTTGAGTCCAGTAAGTTGTGGATGTTTGTATCAATATAATTCTATGTCCAATTTTGGGTTGCCTTTTATTATAGAATGACACATAAAACTTAAAATAAATATATATTTTAAATTTTGGAGGTGTACAAATATATTACTCTTTTAACATTGTCAATCACCTTGCATTATTGGCAAAGTGTAACTTCTTGCTATATCTTTTAACATAAAAAAATGATTAAAAGATTACCATCATCATTATCTGCAACACCTTGAAAAAAATAAATCTGCAACGCCTTTTTTAAAACTTACATATTTTTTCCACACATTTGTCAATCATCTTGCATTATTATTGGCGAAGTGTAATTCATATATTTTCAAAATAAGAATTTAACTTTTAAGAATAAGCTTTAAATTGAAAAGAAAGAAAGAAAAAACACTCTCAACATGCAGTCCTTACCAATTCTAATCATTAGACACATCAATCTCTCACAATTAAAAATATAGGACAGATTAGTCCTTTGATAAATAAAATAGTTCAAATTGGTTTTTGATTAAAAAAACATTGACAAATTGGTCTCTCACTTTTCTTTTTTATCAGCAATCAATTTAGAATGTTTATAAATTTTCAACAACCAATTTGTCCTATTGTTTATTTTACTAGGATAAATTTGAACCATTTATTAATAGAGAAACTAATATGTCATACATTTGAATTTGACATAAACTTATTTGCCTATTTCATTTTTAGAGGAACAAATTTGACTGATACAAAATTTAAGGCAAATCAATTTAAAAATGTAATATAATTTTAATGTACCGTTAATGTAAAAGTATTTTACAGAAACATTTAATTGTGTATTCTCTTGTCATTAAAAGTATTTGACTTTGATAATAATTGTCTCATAAACTACATATAATATTATATGAATGATTAACTATGTAAAACACTTTACGTTGACAAACTATTAAATTAACCTCTTAAACACTACAACAAAAATGTGGAATAGCTACGAAATTTAGCGAGCAAAAAAATTTCTTGCTAATCTATCGCTAATCAGTGCGGGATCATCAACCAAAATGTAGATCTGAAGAAAAAAATTGAAAAATGAGGAACGAACCATTTAGTGAGAATCAACGACGGAATAGCAAGAATAGTATCCCTCACAATATATATACCTTGTAGCTAAAACATTTAGCGAGAGGAAAATCTCGCACTAATCTTTCAAAGACTTAAAATATATACATCAATGGACAATTTCCTCACTAACAGCTTGAAAACTCTCAACATAATATACTGAGTGAAAACTCTCATCACATTGAAAATAGTTGAAGCAGCAAGATTTCCTCCAAAATCAGGGATGAAAAAATAAACTCCACTTTTTAGTTAAAATAGATCCCTCCCTTCGTTCCGTTTTAACTGTCCATTTTCTATTTTTAAGAGTTTTAAAATATCTGTCCATTTATAATATCTAAGTGTAATTACTTCTTTTTTCATTCACACCCCTAGTCATAATTTAGTGGATTTGAAGAGAATAATAATTGTATTAGAAATAGAAATTTAATTTTTTTATATAGAAATAATTTTGTAAATTCATATTATTTTATGCATTTATTAATTTTTTTTTTTGTTTACTTTGATATGTACGTATTATTTAGTTTTGGATAGTTAATACAGACCGGAATAAATATTATTATTATTATTATTATTATTATTATTATTATTATTATTATTGATGAGTTTGTCTCAACCTAATTTCTTTCCGCATTCAAAAAAATCTACGTCAAATCAAGTGGAACATAAGACGTGCTTCTCCCTTAGCTGCTACCACACGTTGCCTTTCCAAGACAAGGACATCTAACGAAACCATTAATGCATTTTGAGCTGGGTAGGATTGGGCATTACTTCTTGCACTTTATAGAGGGGACAACAAACGACTACCCTCTGCATTATATAGGAATGAGAAAATAAGCAAAATCAGAGTGAGAGTAGCACAACAGATGAGGAGATAGGTTTAATTCTTTGACGAAAAAGAGAGGAATTTCTGTCTAGGTGTTGAAATCAGGTAATTACCCGTAACTTGATTATTTACCTGTTTTATCAAGGTTTTGATATATTTTAGATCCCGACTAATTTTTGATATTTGGTTGTGTGTGTGTGTTTTTTTTCCTTACATGTAGTTATAATTTTCTTTCTACCATTTGCTAGTGTTGCATTGTTTCCCTCCTTTGAAAATGATGCTATTCTTTCTGTTATTAGATTGAGGAAAATGGGAGAAGAAACCTGATTAATTCTTTCATAAACAGAGACGAGAGAGAAATATTAATAAGTTTTATTCTTTTAAGACAAATTTGTAAAATTACGATAATACTCCTAAAAAGAATGCAATAAATGAGGGATGCAGTTATTTTTTTCCAAATTTTTTTTTAGTGAACATTACTAACCTCCTCCTTCGTAAAAGTGAGTGAGAGTGTAAATGTATTATAATTAATTGCAATCCATTAATTCATTCTGTATGATGTATTTTTATTTTAAAATTAAATTTTGATAATTTAAATGTGATTTAATGACTGAAAATTCACTCCCACGCTCTCACATAAACTCCTCCTGACCTGAATCACCCCCTATATATTTATGTATGCATGCAAGTATGTATCTATACATACAATAAAGAGGATTTCTAAAAAAATTGTTATTTGGTGTCTAGATTTTTTATTCCACTTTTATCCTTACTCAATTTCTTTTAGTTTTTTTTTAAAAAAAAATTACCCACTCTTCATTACCAACCACCACTTCTCATTTCTGGGTTTGTCATTTTTATTCTTACTTTTTTTTTTTACATTTTTTAATCTGATTTTACCTTTTGTTATTAACAACTCAAGAAAGTTCAAATTGACAGACACTTTGCAGACATGAAGTGGTTACAACCCCGTAAGTTGATACACAAATTACAATGAATCATAACCAACTAAATAATAGAAACAATAACATTGTTTTCAAAGGAGAGAAAGCAATACAACACTAGCTAAAAAATTTAATCTAACAACTAAAATTAATATTCTCACTTTTCATATAAAATTCTCATTCTCACAATATAGCTCCCAAATACATACATACACACATGGTTTTCGTAATCTCCTCCCACTATTTTTTATGAAGGAGGTTAGCATCTTCCACCAACACATACGGACAAAAGTGTCATCATAGTAATGTCTTACTTTTTGGAATATTATTGTAAGAGTTTAGCTAACTCTTAGGACACTTGTTAAGGAACTCAAAGTGATATGGTTTCACTAGAAGAACAAAATTAATAAGTCTTAAATGCAATAATGAGTATCAAAATTTACAAAACATTTCTCATTGAGTTCTTTAGATACTTGTTAACAAAACTCTTATTCTAATTATTGTAATTGTTACATGTCTTGATAAAAGAAAATCCCATTAATTTCCTTCTCTCCTCGGTATTGTTTCCTCACCACCATAAATTTTTTCTTTTTCCTTTTTCTCTCTCCTCTTTCATGTCCATAGGGGTGTGATTCGCGGAACCTTCGTCAGCATTTGGTACTCTCTCGATAGCTTCAATAGTTCATTGAAAGCCTTTTGGTGTAAGTGTGTGTGGAATGAATTTTGACCATTAAATCTTTCAGAAAACATGATCACTTAAAAAATCACACAACTTTTATGTTTTAATCTTAACCATTTATAAAAGATCTAATGGTCAAATTTTATTTCTTTCACCCTAATGTATAATCACCCTTCTCACTAGACTCATCCCCCCCCTCTCTCTCTCTCTATATATATATATAACTATTTCTCATTTTATTCAACAAAAAATATGAATTTTAATCCTATAATTAAATGTGAAGGTATTGCTGCAATTTCATCCCCTCCTGCGGACACCATGGACCCTGCTTCCTATGTCCAAACTATTGCAGCGATCTTAGCTTTGTTGATTGCGTGCTCTATGCTATGGGTCCTCAGGCGACATAATATTATATCCAAAATAAGAAAGGGGAAAACGAAGCGTAGCAAAGCACCTGAACTCTGTGGTGCTTTACCCTTCATAGGCCATCTCCATCTTCTGAGTGATCAAGTCCCATACTTCAGGACATTTTCTGTCTTAGCTGAGAAATATGGCTCAATCTTCTCACTCAGGCTCGGATGCCACCAAACAATAGTGGTTAGTAGCAGGGAGATTGCCAAGGAATGCCTCACAACGAACGACCTCGTTTTTGCTTCGAGACCAAACACAGCCGCTGGAAGATACATGGGTTACGACAATGCCATTTTAGGCCTTGCTCCTTATGGACCATACTGGCGTGAAATTAGAAAAATTGCAACTCTTGAGCTTCTTTCAAGCCATAGGCTTGAAAAGCTAAAGCATGTTAGGGACACGCAGATATACTCTCTTGTCAAGGATTTGTACTCATATGGGAAGAAGAAAAATGTGAGTGGTTCAATTCAAGTGCCTATAAGCAATTTATTGGAGCACATGACCTTCAATATAGTTGTGCAGATGATAGCTGGGAAGCGATTTAGTGTCGAAGCCATAGGTCAGTAGAATGCACTAATACTTTGTTCTTTCTTACCGTATGAGCATCGTATGCATTTAAAGTAAAGTAATGTTTTGTATGCAATCTAAAATCTGTTAATTTTTTTACAATTCATTCTCTTTTATACGGTATTCTTTTCCTATTTGTTATTCTTTATTTGTTCTCTCTTCTTCCCCAATCTTCCACCATTTTCTTTTCATTTTCATCTTATTCTTTACGAATCCAAGAGTTTTTATTTTCATTTCCATCATATTCTCTGTTTTTGGTTTTTCAAATGTTTATGCGTGTGTGTAGAAAAGTTTGCACATGCTTTTTCAAAAGTTTATGTATTTCTGGTTGGTCAAAAGTTTGTGCATATGAACACAAAAGTTTTCTTCTTCGTCTTTATTTTTATTTACATTTCCTTCATATTTTTTATTTCTGGTTGTTGAAAAGTTTGTGCATGTCAGTTCAAAAATTTGTTTATATGCTTTAAAATGTTTGTGCATGGTAAAAAGTGAGTCCACGCATTAAGAGTGTGGTTGGGAAGATGGAGAGAGAGTGCGACAGTTATTTTTCGCTATTTAATGCACTGCAGATCCGATTTGATTTGGTTTCGTATTAAAAAAAGTTTGTGTATGTGTGTAAAAAAGTTTGTGCATGTATTTGCAAATGTTGTGTACTCGGTATCATTGTATACATCATGTGTTAGTAATATGGTCGACAACATTTGAGCTGTACACCTATCATTCATTGTACATTCAATACCGTAGCCTTAGACTTTGTTTTTTATGTGCAACAAAATTTTGAATTAAAAATAAGATTTGTTATTCTATATATTATTTGTTATCCGTCATCTAGAATAGATTATTCTTATTTAGGATTTAAATTTTATTAGCTTTTTCGAATTGAAAAATCTTAATTATAATTAATATAAATATTTAATATTATATATATCAATACAACTTTTATCTAATTTTTATGATGGTATTTATATTTTATATTTTTATAAAATTATCGTATTTATGTATCAAAACGTATTTCATACTCATAATTGTACTCGTGTAATGTAGGTGAAGAGGATAGTGAGGCATGGCGACTAAACAGAGCAATCAAAGATGCTACCTATCTAAGTGGTGTTTTTGTGATGGCTGATGCTATTCCTTTCCTTAGTTGGTTCGATTATCAGGGGCACGTGAGTTTTATGAAGAGGACTGCTAAGGAAATTGACTTTATTCTCCAAAATTGGATGGATGAGCATCTAAGAAAGAGAGCAGAGGATGCCAATTGTAGATGCGAGAACGACTTCATGGACGTTTTGATATCGGCATTTCGAGAGCATGATGTGATTTATGACCATCAGAGGGAGAAAGTTATCAAGGCAACGGCACTGGTATGTTTCACCTTAATCTAGCTCACGAGTATATCTTTTTATTTTTTATTTTTTTATTTAATGGTTCGTCGATGAAAACTAACTACTAAATGACTGACAAAAGTTCAGTGAGCGAATAGCGACAAATTAACGATGACATGATCCTTTGCAACATATACTTTGTAGCTAAAACATTTAGCTAGAGACTAATGTTAATCAACTAAAATTGTGGGGTGGGAGGTCCGTCTCTGCCAGTACATCAATGTTATATTTTGTATCCATATCCTACCCAAGTTAATTTCTTTTGTATTTCTATGTATAAAGGAAAACAACTCTAGCTCTAACTGACTAATTTATGGTGCAGATCCTTATCCTTACGGGCTCAGGAAGCACATCTATAACATTAATATGGGCACTATCCTTACTCCTAAACCATCCAAGTGTCCTAAA
This sequence comes from Nissolia schottii, assembly GCA_003254905.1. NCBI lineage: Eukaryota > Viridiplantae > Streptophyta > Magnoliopsida > Fabales > Fabaceae > Nissolia > Nissolia schottii. Next base: position 48,678 of record QANU01074999.1, on the reverse strand, counting down.
GTCTGCCCAAGAAGAATTGGACGCCGTCGTCGGGAAAGAAAATTGGGTGCAGGAATCAAACATCAACGACCTCAAATATCTACAAGCCATTGTCAAAGAGACCCTTCGTTTATACCCACCAGCACCCTTAACTGGAATCAGGGAGGCCACGGAGGATTGTTGTGTGGCTGGTTACCCCGTCTCGAAAGGCACTCGTTTGCTCATTAACCTGTGGAAGATTCACAGAGACCCTGAGATATGGTCCAACCCTGATGAGTTCCAACCTGAGAGGTTTTTTGCCGCTCAGCAAGGCGTTGACTTTCGTATTGGTCAGATCTTTGAGTTTATACCATTTAGCTATGGAAGGAGGTCGTGTCCTGGCATGACGTTTGGGATGCAAGTTGTGCACTTGGCTCTGGCTAGGTTGCTTCAAGGGTTTGACATATCGACAAAGAATGGGGTTCAGGTTGATATGAGCGAAGGATTAGGAGTGGCCTTGCCAAGGAAAAACCCCCTTGAAATTATCGTCAAACCCCGCCTCTCGTTCGAGCTTTATGAGCACCTCTGAATATCGACGTGTATTATTACATAAGTAAAATTTTAACACTTCATATTTAGACACACTTATAATAAAATTGAGTCTCGTCAATTTTATTGAAGATACACTTACTTATATTTAAGTTTCACCCACTTAATTATAAATATGTTTAAATTTGAGGTGCTAAAATTGTTTCTATACAAAAGTTTTTTTTTTTTATGAATAAAGAAACAAAGTAGTATTTCGACTCTGCTGTGAGATATGAAACGTGCGTGATGGCAGAGAGTCATATATAAACCTCAGGGTTGTAGAATGAAGTGGAACATACAAGTCTATGATAATTTAATTTTGATACATCAATTACTCTTCCTGTATTAATATATTTACGTATTCGCATTAGGTCCTTGATATTGATTCATGTATAACTTAATGAGCGTAATGAATAATTAGGACGACACCTTATGCATCTATATACAGTATTGTATGTGTTACTCAAAGACAATAAATCTATTTGAAATTAGTTCCATTAGAAGGGTCGAATAGGCGGAGGCTGCCTACTCCTTGTAAGTTAGGGTTAACCACTTTGTTAATTTTAGATACAACTAGATTTTATTGGTCAAATATTTTTTTTTTTTAAAAAAAGTCCATTCAATCTTAGGATTGATAAAATCTAATCACTTTTAAAATATATTTAATTATATTTATGAAGTATGACTAAATTGATAAATTATTATAGTGCATCACATGTAATTTAGTAAATTGAGACACGTTGTGATCTAAGGATTTGGATCAAGAAGTGCATCTCACTTCCAAAGTTACAAGGAGCATGGCAACCAACCGCTATCTTTAGCATCGCTGCCATTAGTTTGAACTGGAACCTTGGGCTCTGGAGGTGGAGGAGTAGCCAAACTTGTTGTTGACCCTCTACGTGAACTTGACAATATTGCTCAAATCAATGCCCTCAAGTTCTTTAGCTCTCGCCTTCATCCTTCTTATTTCCTTGATTTTTGTGTAAATGAGAGGGGAAAAATAGGAATCATGAACTGAAAGATAGAATGCAAATATGAAATCATATCATAGGTTTTCAGTATCTGCAGCTCAGTTCAAGCCTTAGATTAAAATGTGACCTAAGAAATAGGGAAAACTACACTAACCTAACCTCTGAAGCTGACTGAAATTACATTGACCTTTCCTCTAGTTTCACAAATTAGAATAAACCCGGCCCTACTTAAATTTTACTGAACAAATGCGTATATTTTTTTACTTTTCCATATGGTTATTCCCCTGGCCCTTTACTCGCTCTATATATCCATGAAACTCATACAGGTCTAACAATATCATTCTAATGGCAATTGACACAAAAGTAAACTTTCTTCCCTAATTTTTTATAGTTATTGAAGTCTATAAACAACTTAAAACAACATTATCTAATTTCAACAACTACATTTTTTTTTAGGGAAATATCATACAACAATAAAAATGTACAAATGTTACTACCTCAGGCTGCTTGACTTTTTTTTTTTTAAATTGAAGGGGGCACACTGACAGAAATATATAATATCAAGCTATCATCCCCAACAGGGATCTAAGATCATAGTGAAAAGGAACCCAAAGAAGAAAACTACCTCTTTCCACATGCCTTCATAACAGATTTTAAGTTCTCCACACGTTTGATTCACAAAAAAAGGAAGATACAGTTCAAAGAGCACACATGAACAATTAATGAAGAATGTAGAGGATAGCTTATAAAATTTACACAGAAAGACAACCATGTAGTTATTTAAATAAAGAGCAGTTATTAAGCTCAAAGATCATAATTGTTCTATTAAAAGTGGTCACGGCCATAACTTTCCAACTTATTGCCAAGCATTCCTCATTGCAACACATACTGCATATATGATAAAATAAAATAAAGAATAATAATAATAATATCAAAGCAATGAATCTTTAAAATAGTATCTGCATAATAAAGAATTTGTATTGAGAAGACAAGGAGAAGATAGAGTACGTGGATTCGCCAAGAGCGTTGGCGAATCTGACGTGGCTCGCCATGCTACTACGAGTGTCACGTCAGCAAAAACTGGAATAGTTTTGTAAAATGTTTGGAAACAGGGGTATTTTAGTAATTTGATTAAATAAGAAGGGTATTTTAGTAAAAAACTCAACTTTAAAATAAACAATAGCTTATAATTAGATCAAAAAAATCTTAAAACAATTCCACTCTAGCAAGTAACCTCTTTAATCATTAAAACTACTCTAACATCACCAGATGTGTATTAGAGTATCAGGCTTGGAATTAGTAAAGCATGACCACATACCTTGTGGTCATTCAAATACAAAATGGAAAATAAAATTTCTAGGTTATATATCAAAGGACAATTGCCTCCCTTACTTTTAACTTCTACACCATTTCATCTCGTAAATAACAAAATAAGGGATGTAATTACCCAGTCCATCAATCAAGAGGGATTTATCCGATGTTACACAGGTATGAGTACGGGACCGATACTGGGTACGGATATGGGGTACAAAATTTTTAAAAAAATAAGGGTAGGGGTACATCATATATATATATATATATATAAATTGAATAAATTACATATAATAAAAAAAATTCACAAGATAACTAATATATATTCAATCTAAAATTAATAATACAAGAAAAAACTAAAAATCATATTTTTCCATTTCTTTTAAAAAAAAAATGAAGATCACTTGTTGATGTTGAACATGTGTTTCGCTTTATCTCCAAGTCCTTCTTGCAAGTTTGTTTGATTATTATCAAAACATAATATGTGAGGCTTGAGTCCTTGATCCACAGAGCTAGCTTACGTATAAAATTTTTTAAGCATACATAATGTTCGTATGATAAGGGCAGTATATCTGTGGGAAGCATCCATCCTCAGTTATGTGGACACAAACAATGTGAGAAGCACCCATGGTTATGCTGTGGACACAGTGAGTTGAGACATGAATAATAGTTGGCATTGATCCCATTTAGGAATGCTAAAATGATGATAATGAGTAATATGCTAGTAAATTCGTAACCGCTTCAAGTATTAGGACTTGAGATAATTAATAAATGGACTTTGAATGCTTCCATCGCTCTTAGTAACAAGACCCCGAGGAGGTTAACACGATACAATGAAATTTAGTGCATTAAACTTATGTTTATCACCCAACCCCTTTTTTGGGTATCATGTTTAGGACCCGATGGCGCACCGAGCACAGTAATGGTCTGCTCTAGTATTGATGTATATGGTAGGCAGATCATGATGAAAGGCATAGCCATTCATGTTGCCTTCAATGCCTATCAGCCATCAGTGGGTCCCTCGAAGAAGCCACCAATAGCTAGCTAACACATCACCAGACACAACTCCATCGATGCCCCCACCTATCTCCATCTAGAATCCCGACACTGATGTCCCCAGGCCCCCCCACATGCAAGTGAAAACACCGAGGCCACATCCCCGTTTCTTCCTCTTCTCGAGGGATTAGGTGCATACTTTGTTTTTGGATGGTTTCGTTTGCTATAATACACTACTGGAAAAATATGTCATACCTATGGATATTATTTGTGGACATTACCAACAAATCCGTCGAAATCTGTATTTTGGGCTGTCCCAAGAAGAGTCCCTAAATTTATGGACTTAATTTGCATCAATAAATTTGTCGATATTTTGTGACGCCAAATTATTCCATTTCTGGCCAAAGGCATCCACTAACGGATTTTGAGAGTCATTATTTTTTATTTAACTGGGAACATATCATGCACGACAAGTATTAGATAAATGGGTTAATTAAGTTTTTAGTCCCTGTAATATTGAAAAGTTTGGTTTTAGTCCCTGTATAAAAGTTTTAGTCCCTGAAAAATTGAAAAGTTTGGTTTTAGTCCCTGGAGATGTATGAGAGTTGACTGTGCTGACGTGCACACGTCAGGCGCTGACGCGGCGCTGATGCGGCGCGCCACGCGGGATGCCACGTGGCATAACCCGCAAAACCTATGACCCGACCCGACCCGAATTTTTATGACCCGCCCGTAAAAAAAATTAAAAAAAAAAAAAAAAACAGCCCCAGCCCCCACCCATCCTCCTCCC